>JTDE01001012.1:33604-52054 GCA_014338405.1 Paragonimus skrjabini miyazakii | reverse complement strand
CAGGTCGAAACATGAGGGACAGCTCTGATTGTTGAAGGGGTGTAAAGTTGTAGGGCTAGCTTATTTTGTTGTGATTTACAGTCGCATTATGTGTAGTGGAACTAATCGAAAGCCGCTGGGGGAGTAACTTAAATAACACACACTCAATAGTTTAAGGGAATCTTAACTGAGTTAGTTTTCCAGCCAAATTTTATTTTATGAGGATCTGAATTGGAATCGTCAAAAATGAAATACCTCAGAAATAAACAATAGAATTTCAAAGAACTTTGTAGACACAAAGGTATCCTAAACCGTATTCGAATATTTTTAAAGCAACATTCCACAGATCATTTATCATTCTGTAAATAATCTCCGTAACAAGGCTTTTACTGTTTGTAGTAATTGTGTCAGACTACAAAACATGACCTTACAGGGAACGTTGATTCGAAGCCTATCTGATAGTAGGCTCGACTGTATCGTCTATTGTATAATTTCCGTGCCATTTTCACGACAAGCACAGTTTCCAGATTTACGCCAGTGTACTGCCAATTTACCAGACTCACAGCGCTGACACCGGTTCCCGCAGGAGAGACTTGCATGAGGAAGCAAACACCATCTAACCCAATGACATGAAAACAGTGGGCCACCACATTGTCTCCTCCTACTAACCATCACAACGGCAATCAGCTTCTACCCATCTTTCGTAAGCCATTACTTCACCAAAGAAAGTCCACCTCCGCCGCCACAGGAGATAGACCGAAGTCCGTGCTGTGGGCCGTTAATACGCTTCCATCCACAGCTTCAGAGGGCCTTGGCGCCCTCGCCAGACGGATTTAGCTGTACTAAAGCTGGGAGCGGCAATCGACATTTGCCAGCGGGAACCACGAGGAGGTACCGTCGGCTGCAACCACTATCCGAAACACCAGCACTGCATTTTTGCCGCCCCCCAACGGACCACAACAGCACCGGCATAAGAGAGTCATAGTTACTCTCATATCAAAACTACATACTTACTTTAAACGCATTTTTGTTGAAAGCGAAATTATCAGCTTTGTATTCGTCCTCCAGTTGTTTCTGAAGATCAAGAAAGGTTTGAGTGTTTTTAGTTTTCTCGTCCATCGCACTTTGAGCGGGACTAAAATAGAGACGAAATTAGGTACAAGGTCAGCACATAGTTGAAGTAGCAAAACAACGTGTGCATGCTAAGACTGTGTTGTATTACGGGACATAATGAAATCGTTTACAGTCTCAACGTATGAAAACAATCAGGTAGATTGCATGGCTGTAAAGAAGAACTTACCAAACGAGAACGACAATAAAATAGGGCGATAGTTATCAATAAAAAGAATACGAGTGTCTTAGCGGAGTAAACCTGAATTGTCCACTCATACGGCCTACACCAGTAAAGTTATGACAACGCGGCGGAAACTAGCTTACATCAATATGTCAGACACCTGCATATTAGAATATAATGTGTATTACATTTTGAAGCACGATCAACTGGAAACAAGCAACTTGAGGCAACAGCAGATTTCACTGCAAGATATTACATCAGACAAGCATTAATGGAAGGCACTCACCGTATTATGTTTAAAGCTGCTTTGAGCAGTAAAGCAGACAGTAGAATCTTGCGTAGAAGCGACAGCCTCTGAACAAACACAACAAAAGCAAGAACAACAATATGGTCAATTGTAAGTGATGCAACCTGTCAGATTCGATAAGTAACATAAAAAGTATTTCACGATCCACCTACCTACATAGAATTTGGAAACGGTGAACAGGACATTAATACCTTCGAGGGCTGACAGTCGGTTACACGTATGACCACATGCAGTCTGCTAGTAGAAACCGCATCGTGTTATTAAAGTGTATAAAACTGTAGTACCTTTTTCCACGATTATCTATTTTTAGCACTTGTTATCAAAACGGAGGCTTGAGACCACTTTAAACGCAATAGAATGGAACAGTTTAAAATCGTAATTTTTGAAGTGTTTCATTTTATTATTTTTCCATTTTTTAGCTCACACTGACAACAAATGGCTGATACCACCGTCGATGGTGTTTTTACTGAGGTACCATATTACTTATATGCTTGCTACTGAACTCGATAAAATACATTTTCTCTTGTTAGATGCCCTTTGATTACTCCAGGACTCGTCTAGTGATGGTATCAAGACCTACTGGATCATTTGTGAACATTAACGAGATAAACCCAATTAACAGTTTTTATACCGACGTTGCCTTGCAGTTATTCCGGGATGAAAGTGTGGTACTAGTTCGTTTGAAAAGGAATGACCGAATATTGAGGAATTCAATACATATTTTGCCGTTTTCGATAAGCGTTCTTACCAAGTGACAACCAAATATGAAACAGCAAAGTGTAAACGAAAAAACACAGAAAAAAAAACTATAAATTCAAATGTGAGGTATTTAGCAAACACATTGATGATTCATATTCATTGGTGCAACTTACGTTAGTCACTTCTTCTTTGTTCTGCAAGCGTTTTTTGCTGTACGTTGAAGATCGTGACGAAAGTGGTCCATCACTGTCACTGAAAATGATGTCCAACTGTTCCTCTTCTTCAACATCATCCAAGTAAGCGAAGGTACTAATTCCCATTCCCTCATTGTCAACTGCCTTTGAGAAGATTTCAGCCATTCTTAAGCGCAACAGTTTTCCTTTGTCTATATCGGTTATCTCGATATTCGGCGGTTCGTTTTCCCCCGGTACCGCGTTTGTTGAGCATTCTTCGTTGAGCGTTGAAATCACATTCTGGTCATCGTCCAAATCAGGTATTAGTTCAATATCCGGAACATCAGGTAGTGTGGCTCGATGTGTTGTTGTACTTGGTGTCAGTGACTGCTCCGATTCCCTGTTCGTGCCTACGCCAGCTGACAGCATTTCTACAAGTGCCCGGTGTTGAAATAAAGGGTTTGCGCTTTTTGTTCGTCTTTTCGAAGTTCGTATGTCAGGAACTATAATGTGTCGACCTCCGGTAGACAGATAACGCTGTAGATCTTGTTCCCAAGCAGATGTGACTCGAGAACTTGGTCGATGATTTTCAGGGCCTTTGGGGCGGCCAAAGAATGTGTAGCTTATACGAGCCTCCTGTGATGACCTCGAAGCTGCAGCCTTTTGACGGCTTACTTCTCGTCCATTCAAATCGTACAGTTTGAACATTATGAACCAGACGAAAAGTATACTCAAAGTTGGAACGACATAAAATTTCTGTCGGGCAAACGGTACACTGCACGTTTATGTTTCACCTTATAGAACAGCACTGAACTAAGTAGTGATTTAGGACCCGCATGAGATATACAAAAAACAAAACAGATACTGTGTCTATGGACATAAAACAAAAATAATCCAATGAAAATGAGTCTTAAATATTGGCTGAGGTCTGACCTAAAAATCAACACACATTTCGGCAATAAGACAAAGCGCGTTGATCAGAATTGCGAATTTCACTCAGATTTCTTCTCCATCGGTACAGAGGTCTGCGGAAACAAAAGATAAAATTTAGAGAAACATTTGAAGATCACAAAGTGTATAGTCACTTTTTTTAAATATTATCACTAATTGTCTGCAAGTTGTTCTTAATATAGCTGCATATACCAGTCACTCAGACGTACCTTTTCAGCGACAACCTTAAGAAGTTGGTTCACAACAATGCCAATGTTAAGATTAAGCCTGAAAGACAAGCTATTAGTCCACTATCAGTCAATGCTCATGTATTCATTTTCATGCTACTGTTGTACTGCAGGATATGTTGGTCGTACAATTACGAGCTTGTCAAAAAGGATCAAGGAACATCATCCAACTTGGATTGGAACCAGTTGTCGTAAATCAATTACCAGCGCCATTGTTGCACGTTTAGCTGACACCAAACTTCGCATAGAGATCAGCAAAGCATTCCAGGTTGTCTACAGAGTTGCAAACACAACCAAAAACAATTCGTCAGCGCATTCTGGCGCTCGCCGAAGATTGTGCTCTCAAAAGAAGTTTGTGCAGTCCTTGCAACTTACGTGGCCACAGATCACTCACATCAAATCTAACCACACACAAACATTCAACCTTGATCGCGTGACGTAATATCCAGTTAACGTCCGGCCTGGGCCTAACCAATTAGTGTGTGCGTAGTCTAGTATTAGTCTTTATTGTCACTCGTGAACATTCACTTCATGTTTTTTGCGTCTCGTCTTATGACGTCTTGATGAAACCTGTGTAATTGTATTGACTTGAGAAAGAATTATCGAAAACACTTGTCCGTCACATTGTTACTTTTGATATTATGGGAATTTTCCGACATAGCCAAATCGTTTACCCTCCTTGAACGGAAGCGTATCAAGTTTAACTAAGTTTATGAGGGGAATATCTCAAACAGGAATCCTTGAATAACCATTTACACACTTATTCTGTCTATCGGGAATATCAACTGGGATGAACTTTACCTCGATAGAGGACAAGAATTAAAGGAACTAATCATCCCACAACAACGACGAAGAGTTAGAAGCTAAGGTTTTTTAGCGACGCGAACGCAAAAATGGGAAGAAAGCAACAATTTTTTCACGGTTATAATACAAATATGAAGATAGTCGTAGTACTGTCTCTATTCAGACCTCTTGCCGACTAAAACTATGCACTAAGGAACGTATAGCAATCAGTAGGAAACATCACTACAATGCTCAGCAAATCCGGAAATCAGAACATGGCTGAATTATGGTTGGGCGCGCTAACTTCAGCCGATTTCAACATCCTACTTCACTCAAATTATTCTATGCAACCATGAAACTGTCTACTGACAAAAGCACTGCTGATCGTAAACACCCCGTGGGTGGTGAACCGCTCAAATAGTTCGAAACTGTCAGTAGCACAGTATCATCTACTAAGTGGATTACTGTGGCATAATGCGATTTCGTTACTTTTTTGCTGAGACAGAGAAGAGTATGAAGGCAAAATCTGACGTTCGTATTGACTCTTCGCTCTAGGCGCCCTGTGACTAGGTGCATGGTCTGCCAGTTCAAGAGGAGCAGCGCATTCGTCGCTCCGTTCATAACAACACCTTATGGACATGTCAACACAATCTGTGGTACCCATAGTTCTAATGTGTACCGCCTGCCTGAATTCGTGAACGTGCAACTGTCTCTCATTGAACTTACGGCAGCCTGTCTGTATCGTACACCTCCAGACGGTCCGAAACAATAAGTCATTCCAGACTATGACTTCGATACTACAGCGCAAAGCGCTTCCTTGTCTATCCCTTTAATTTCACAGACCATGACCACCAAGATTTCGCATGATTAATTTGGGGTGCCCATATAGCAGTTACTTCGGAATCCTGTCGCCGACCATTGTATGGAGGAGCGCCAGCTGAAATGGCCATTAAGCATCAGAACTGTTTGAATCTATTCCCTGTCTACTTGCCGAAGTACCGCACTGTTCAAAAACCCATCCGATTACGAAATAATAATGATGCGTTTTAGAAACTGAAAATGGAGGCCACCCAAATGTCACACATTTTCCCGATACGGGGTTCAGGTGACACTACCGCAGAACAAAATAAACAATGATGTGTGCAAGTTGTGCACTATCATCTGCAAAAGACAGCATACTGATAGTTTGTTTGCAAGGAGGAATTGAGGAACCCAAACTTCGAATATTCAGCAGACGACCATCAATGCAATATTCAGCTGTATCACCGTCGTGCAAGCTCTAGAGAGCAGTTGTTGAAATTGCAGTCAAACACAAACCAGAAATGGTTGTCGCCCGATCGAGCCACACGACTGCGCTTTCGGTTTCATACCTGAATGGAACATTTGGCTTAAGCTAATGACCTTATTAGACATCCAAATTCATCAAAAAAACCCATAACGCTTCACAACCCATGGAATCAAACACCTGCTTGGAATCTATCACGACGACATACAACGGCTGGTCTCGTTCACGTTACCTTCCCTGGATCTGTTGAGGAACAACCTCCATGTCATTACCAATTCGACCTGCCAGGAATCAACGCTGCCTCATCGGCCACGAAAACTTCCACAATAAGTTGGTTCTGCAAAATTGTAGTTATTCTTTCCAGCGAAGCTCAGCAGACTGATGCGCCGATAACTGTCAGCACCTTGCTTGAAATACCGAAGGGGTGGTTTTTGCCCCAAGAGAGAGAGTGAACCGACTGGAGTGAATCACGTTTTAAAACTAGGCCGCCATGTTTTGGATGTTCTCCCAACTGTTAATCTTCACCAACAGACTTTGTAATTGGCTGGTGTCCATAGGTTCTTCGTATGTCTATTAAATTCTGAAAGAATACAAATGATGAATTTGATAACTCGGAGTGGCAGGCTACTCACTATCACCAAGTCAACTGTACAGGACCGGTTTAGTAGGACACCAGAGTACATTTGAGAGACTTTAATGATTCCTCGCATTGTTAATCAAAAACGCTAAAGTGTCCGTTATTCTCTGTGTCAGTAAACCGGAAAGATGGGCTAAAAACTGTCTCCGGAGAATCACAAACTTTGATGTGTAGTCGGCAGCCAACATGGTTCTGAACCAACTCACTTTGCTTTATCCGTTAGTCGTTTATGATTCCGCGAACTCGGTTGACAAAGTAACGAAGAGCGATCCGGAGTGGGGCTTTTTGTCTTCACTAATTCGTCCATTGTGAAGGCAGGGAACACTTCATTCCTCTTCCTTATCAAGTTGGAAATAACTACATGGTTGTCATCAAGCCCATCCGGAATTTCTTCGTTCTGGTAAAGGACTGTTTTACAGGATAATGGCATGACTTCTTCCTCTAAATGTTGCTATATACCGTCAGGAGTACAGAAGGTGCCAGCGTCTTTGAAAAAATGGCAACTGCACGATGAAACACTGATTTTGTTTTTGAGCTCCCCAGCCCCACAACATTCAATTTTTGCTGTATGAGTGATCTTCAGTAAACGAGCTTACAAACATAAAGAAACAATTTGCTTCTGCTCAGATTATGATCCGTGCCATATACAGTTCCGAATTTTGCTCACGTGATACCCACCCCTCAAGCGCGGCGCCGTCGCGCAATCAAATAATCAAGGAAATGCTGATGACTGTTTCGTAGATGAGTCTATGTCGTAATATCACGCGCATCTAGTTGGATGCGCGTGTTTGTGATGTACTGTTGACAACCACAGTTCTCAATGACTGCATTAATGTCGTGCTGTTCAGGTAATTCTGACTAGGCTAAGGTGATGCCGTCGATCTGCATGATTAATTAGCCCTGTTAGGTGGAGAAGTGGTGCGGACAATATAAAAATAACTACGACCTAACATTGGCTACATATAACAAAAGAGGAGTGCATAGTTGAGTATTGAGGTGCAGAATACGAATAGGCATAAACAGGAAAATGATTAGAAAATGCACAAGCCAGGAGACTTACGTGCAATACATAATAATGCCCAGGTTGATAGCAGTGTGGATAACACAATCCAGGTGTACGCTGTTTGTCGGCAGTGTTGCAGCTACAGGATCACGTGGATGCGAGGTGGAGCTGTACAGTTGTGGTGTAGCTCACGTCCTCGTGTCCGTTGACTTTGCGCGTTGCTGACTTGTTCACCGTCCGAGACTTGGCGTCAGAAGTTGTGTTGTATCTCTGCTAGTTTAGTCGTTCTCATGTGCGTGCGTCGCATGCTGTAAGTTAACGCGCGTGGAGTTGGTTCAGTCGATGGGCGCGTGTGTGCGTGTATGGTGTCTTGATCCTCGCAGTGTTCAGGGGGAAAACGGTCACTGTCTGTCGGGTGAGTGAAGGTGAAATAGGCCTAGCGGAACCTGTGCGTGCAGAGTGGACAGGGATTACTGAATCACTCGCTGGTCTGTGGAGCGCGTGATGTGTCTGTGGCCTTGAGAATAGGCCAAAGATATGTGTGAGCGAGTCATTTTCCATGACCTGATGTGGAGCGAATGGATAGCTAGGATTGAGCCGTCCGGTTTAGCGCAGGGCACTGAATCGTTACAGCCCAGAACAAAAGGTCACTCTTTCTCCGGTGTCAGCCGGATTGCAGCGAATAGCTGAATGTAGAACTGGTTCTTTGTCACCGGTTTTAGATCACAAATACTGGAAAATTTTACGGACTAACTGTGTGGGCTCATGAAAATAATTCGAAGGCTAATGCCGTGCGATTAACCAACCACCAAAAAAGGTTATATCGTCAATGACTGTGAAACAAACACCTTGTTCTTGAGCTTCCTCCACCAGTTAACCCCGTTCAGTAAAATGGCGCGCAAATGTCTGCTTCCCGCATGCTATTTTGGTCTGCATACCTGGTCCAACTGAAGGCTGAGACGTAGTTGCGATAGAGGCTCGTGATTAGCGTGAATCTGCGTTCTAGTTTTTGGTACTGCATCAGTCTAGCAGCGTACACACGATCCACTTCATGAAGGACAGCGCCTTGTGTCTACGGTCGTTTCTTAGATTGGCTCGTGACCACAGCTACAGTCTCTAATTCAACAGCATCAGCTAGGGGATAAACAAACCCAGGAATACCTTTTGGGGCTTCATCCATGATCTTTGGCTCAAGAGCTCACCGGCAATTCAACAACATATTCTGTATTCTTGGGATCATGGGCCAAAAATTGGACGCACTCAGGAGTGAGAGATTATTCCAGCCCGGAACACGGTGAATGTGACACTGACGTCCCATTTCCAATTAGGTCTATGTTCAGCACGTGTATTGTTAACTACATCAAGTTTCTGAGGAACGATGTGAGTTTTTCGACCATGCCTCGCCGGAAAAGAATTAACCCTCAACGATTTCTGTGTTGCTGTTCAACTGAAAGAAACCCGCACCCTATAATTTGTTGTTGAAGCTTGGAGCTCTTGTGAACACTATTCAGCGGTCTAGAATATGATTTCGCCTAGTTGGCGTCTCATCCTTCCACAACAAAACCTTCAACATCCACTAATGATAGCCGACTTCACTTTGTTTGATGTACAGGATGGCATATTTGTGGTGATTTCTTATGGTACAATGCGGCTGGACGAGATACGTGTTCATGCCGCAAAGGAACAGATTTCGATCCGGTGGATTCCCTCTATAGTCTGTTCAGACGGACGCTTAGTAAGTCACTTCCTGGGAGACATGAAGTAGCAAAATTGTCATGTTTATACTTAAGTCGAGCGATCAATATTCCCCAGCTAGTTATCGACCAATCAGTCTCATAAGCACCTTACGCAAAATAGTTTTGCGCTTGTTAAAATGTGTCATTTCTAAACATTCTTTGTCCAATAGTCCTTTCTCCCCTGCTCAGCACTACTTTCTTCCTAAGGGATCATACGTAGCCAACACGTTGTTCTTCATGAAGAGGTTGACGGTAGTCAAGGATAATGGTTGCAAATAAGCTTACTTCTATTTTAACTAAAGCCTTGGACCATATCTCTAACAGCCCTCTTATAGATAAGCTGGAAGCTAATGATATTCAAAGATAGATTTGCACTAGATCACGCCCTTTTATGAAAACAACGTTTAGAGTACAAACCAGATCGAAACCACTGTGTGTTATTTCTGATACATACCAATGACTTCCTTAAACTTTGTTCCATCAACGCTATCCTTTATGGTAACGACGTGAAATTCTTGAACCCTAGTTATCCTAGTGCAAATATTATGGTCTTTCTAGTCGGATTTCAAAAAGTGACAAACAAGTTCGTTTTCGGTTAATCACCTTCAGATAAATACAACACAATAAACATAAAAATATTTTTTAAGCCGTTATTGCTTGGAGCCGAATGCATTGTTGCTGCAACGACGGAAGGCCATGGTAACTCCACTGCTTGGTTAGAAGACTTATGCGCAGACATACCATCACGAAGATAGGGTACATATCACACTTCTGGTGTGAACAATAGCTGCGCGATAGGTCAGCGTAAATTTGACAACCACATTGACTCTGTGACCCCAGCCGGCCTGGTGAGTCAAGGTTGCGTTGGACGTCCTTTGTTGTCGTCCAGTCGTCAACCAAACAGAATGGTGTTAACGTATTCCCTTAGACAACTGTCATGTTGTGTGACCGATGTGACTTGCTTCACAAGAACAAGAAAATAAGGAGGGAGTATTGCAACGACCTGTTCATCGGGAACCAACATGAAACCGGCCATGTACACAATTCTCTAGCTTATTGTTTACAAACAGGGACTAGTGCGAACATTATTTTGAAGATACAGAAAAATATTAACTTCAGGTCGACTGGAAGAAAAAAGAAGGGCTTATTCGGAAAACGCCGTTTGATAACGTTTTTTTAGAAACAGTCGACAGTATTCACAGTTAGAAGAAGAGACCAAAAATGGCTAGCTGCTGTACGGAGAAAAAGAACATTTCTGTAAATCCAGTTCAAGGTTAATCATCTGACCGACACCGTGAGTCACAAACCTACGTCCGCCTTACAGTACACCAATCCACCCGCCCATCTACGCATTCTTTTGAGCACCAAAGAGTTGGTTCCCATAACGGTGGTACAAACTCAACCGATCAATCAACTACTCAAAAAGTCTCCCGATGGCTAGTTGACATTCTAGACTCCATTAACAAAATGTTATTTCCTCTATCGCTTGTAGGATTTTTTGAAATAACATAGACAGTAGAAGGCACGCCGGTGAGTACTTCAGCTCTGTATTCGATAAACGCTGCATCTCTCCTTACAAATGTTCTTCTTCGTGAGACAGTCGAAATTTTGTGATTTTACTTATAGCCAGGATTATTATATAGGTGTTCCACTTGAATATATCACGAGTGCCGTCACAGTGTGTACAAGAACATCGGGTTGGATTATGCACTGTCTGACTCAACACATCGGTTAAAGGCTGTCAACGCCAATCAAGAAAGCGTTGCAGATTCAATATATCCATGCGCGCACCATCATCGTACTAAGGGGCGATTTGAATGGCCAGCTTTATCTTTTTTCTCCCGATGGAAAGCGGCTGGAAGATATGTTTGGTGTCCAGGCTAAAAGCACTGACAACGGTGACAGACTGTTGTGGCTGTGCACATCTCATGGTCTGTATTTCGGGCACCGCATTTCAACACACGAAGAGGCATTATCATATATGGAGACCTACCTGTGCTTAGCCGTGGACAGAGCCCGATGATATAACAGCCAGTTATGAGTGGCACCACCATCTGGACTCGGACCATGCTGTTGTACGTGCCCGTTTTATTTTTTCATCTGCCCAGAGGTTATACACTCGTAAATGCAAGATTCTTGACTGACGTGTGTTGTATCCTGCCTGACCTTCCCAATCTCCCTTCAACGGACATTCCAACGGTGGCCGATTGTGAACACCGGCGTATGACAACTAATGAGAGGGAATTCGATTCCGCTCCTCCGATAACACAGCCGCACCCGATTCCTCTGGACAAGCAGGAATCAATGGCTGTTGCCATAGAGAAAGTGTTTTTGAACGAATTGGTCGAACAAATCGACAGTTCCAAATGGGTTCACTCCATAGTCACGGTGCTACAAAAGGGCGATACGATACGAATATGCAATGATTGGGAGGCGATAAATAAGCAGATTGTGTTGAATAAGTTCACACTCCCAATGGCCGAAGAGCTGCTGGTCAAAATGGCTGTCGCTCAGTTCTTCATAAAGACGGATTTAAGGAGAGCATTCTTCTTCTTCTAAGTGCCGTTAACGTCGGAATCCAAGTACCTTACAGTCGGTGGACTTTTCCACCATTGGAAACGTCGTCAACTTGCAGGAAGATAGCATCAGTGAAGCATCCTGGAGTAGTCGTCCGATTGGAAGTGCGGCAGGTGGACAAGGGTCAACCGTTACTGTGAAGACCGGTTGGTGTAGCTCGGACGTGTGGACCGGGAACGCACGAGCTTACAACCGGCCGCAAGGTCATTACCAGACAGCTCTACACAGCTCTGGTGCAAACTGACGCACACTAACTGCTACATCCACGACACATCAACACAACGCCGATCAGTCCGTCACCAGTTACAGACCACTCTCTACGGTTTTTATCCGGCTTTTGAGTTGCGGCGGAGGTGGTGTTGTACACGCGTAAAGGCCGCCTCTGTGTCCCACGCTCGTGTTAGGACTCAAGCTGCGTTCTGATTGATCGCGCCTTTAACGACCAACGACTCATTCGTCCACGCACTTAAGAATGCCACTATCGCTTGTGAATATAACAATATGGTTTGTATTTTTACTGAGTCACGTGTTTTCTTAACCGCTGTTACAGCCTGTAAGACTTACTGTTGATAACACACTTATACGAATACAACAACGTTCGAGCGAGGAGAGTGTAAGGAACGCTTACTAGGAGATTTTGGTGAACACGTTTCCCAGTTCGAGGCAGGTGAGAAAACCTAACAACCATTGGGAACAAATAGCAGCAGCTATGAAAGCGCACTATGAACAGGTCTGTTCCGAAGGAGATGCTCAGTTGTGACAGAACTGGATTTCTGTCAAGTCGATAAACTTCACTAACAATCGTCGCTCGATTCCACCTGATTCTGAATATGATGACGACCGCCGATAACTTAAACGCAAGCTGACCAGAAGCTTGCACAAAGACCGTGAGCCCCACTTGATCGAACAGTCGAAAGAGATGGAAGGTACATTTTTATCTGAGAATAGCAGAAAGTTTTCTTCCCCTGATCCGTGGTTGTACTGGCGGTCGAGCCAGTGTAAGTGAGACCATATGTTACAAAGCTGGTTCATTTATCATCAGTCAGTCGCGCCGACTTGACAGGTAGGCTGAACATTTTTAGAAAAAATTCACCCGGTCCTAACTAGAACACATAGGCGGCGGGACTCGAATGATCATTTGATGCTTCCTAGACAACCCTTAATCGGAAGCAGAAGTGGTTCAGCAGCTTAAGTGATTGACGATTAGCATGGCTTGTGGACCAGATCTCCTCTCTTCTTTTTTCAAGGTTGGTGGTAAGTTTGAGAGTAAAATTAAGAAAAATCCTTCAGACCGTTTAGGAGCTTAACCAGACACCTCATGACTGGTGCTTATCAACAGTAACGTTAATTTTCAAAAAGAAGGCGGAAGTCTATATGATAACCACAGAGATATCAGCCCAGTGTCTGTTGCTTTCAAGTTATTCACCAGTCTCATGTTACGCCGGTCCACTAAGCCCAAAGTAAGTGAGGTACGTGAAGAAAAGGCAAGATTACCGTCCGGTCAAAGGTGTGTCCATCACATTTTAACCTACGACGAATCTTGGAACATCGACTTTTTTACAGGCAGCCGGTGGTCATGGTCTTGTAGGCCCAAGGGTTATTTTCGATTCGGTTTCTCTTAGTGTCCTCTGAAACTGTCTTCTCACCAAGGGAGTATCAGAGAAGTACCAGAATTTTTAAAGATCACTATATGCCCGCAGGGTATCCGTCAAGCGTTTCCGATCTCCTTATCCCTGTCCATTTTTGTAACGGACGACATTTTGGATGTGCGCTCGACGAATCCGTTGAGCTTGGTGCTAGGCTTCTTCCTGGTGCTCGGTTTCCTGACATGAATTATGCGAGTATCGTCGTCTTACTTAGTTTCACTGCCGAAGACTTGCCAATCATGCTGAACAAGTTAAATGACTGAGCTGGTCTGTATGGAATGCGCTTCACACCCTCGAAATGCAACGTGCTGTTTCAGGACTGGGGTAACCCCACTCCAGCTTTCCTTATTGCGGGCAATACACTTGAGACTGTGAGCATATCCACATCCTTGGATCCGTTTTGAACGACTCGGCAATTAATACAATGTTTAGACTGGATTACGGAAATTAGGATACCAACTAAATGTGAATTTGAAGTAGTTGACTTTAGGCTCTAGAAGATTCACTTCGGTTTTCATTCCCAAACAATGGTGACAAACCATCCTTTTTGCTACTTATGCAAAATTTGCGCAGCACACCCATTTTTGACAGTCTAGCTCCTCAAAACTAGTCACCAGGACTGTTGGCATTTAAATACATCCACGCACTACCACTGGCAAAGATAATGTGTCAGCCATCAGCGCAAGCAGACACATTTGGTGCACGAAATTACATAGACAAGTTGATGCGATTGTTGCAGTCAGCTCATTTGGTTGATTTGCCTTTTTGTTCTGAAAAGAGTGCTGAAATCCCCTCTAGCTAAACGACAAACAGAAGCAGTCGGAAACAATTACCTCAGGGTGGTCGTTTTCCTTGGGGAGCGACATATCCCAAAGTAAGCACGCAGGTCGACAATACAGAGTATAGTATATCACTCTGAAGATAAATTAGGTAACTCCGCTGGATCAGCGGAACGTGCTTTGAGTAAGGCACCCTGTACACCGTAGTTGAAAGGTTCATTCCACTGATCTTGTAAAAGAGATCCTATTTCACTGCCTAATGCAAAGACTGCAACAAAGCAACAGGCGGGTTCGTGCCACCGGTTTGCTGGGAAATCGCGCCCAACTGGCACGCGAAAAGTGCAAACTTATTTGTGCATGGCTTATTCCGAGTTGGTGACGTGTGATAATAGCCGATGAGTTGTAACCTATGAACTACCAACTGCATCAGACAAACAAAAATTAATTAAGACACTTCCCACGGCACGGCACACGTACCGGTGCGCGCAAACGTTCGCCAAACGTGAATACATCGGTGTTTTTTACGCGGTGTCCCACTAAATCAAGACAAGCTTGAATTGTCCTGATCCAGTGTTTGTACCTGACTCAATCGCTTACAACTACGTGTAGGAATGGCGATAAAGAACGGCGACCTGCCGGTCTAAGGCCGGTTGTAACGCGTAAATCGAAAGCTCACTTTCAAACGTTGATTGAAGAAGGTAACGGCAGCGATTTCTGGAACAGGGATCGAGGTTAATCGAGGCCAGAATTCTGGTGCATGATCGAAGCTGAAAGTGATCTCACTATTAGCTTGACTTTCTAGGAGAGCTCCACTTGACCGGATCACAATGGTCCCTCCTGGAACTGAATATTCTTCGGAGAGATTCTCTTAATGTAGCATATGTATACTGATATACATATATGCATGTAAGCAAGTTAGCTCACGTCTGTCAAATGCCCCATATGTCACTCGTTCCAATGTCGGTGGTTTCGAACAGCCATCCAGATTTACTAGGTAAAATTGTAACGTTCTTACCTTACCCCTGAACGTTTTCTGCTTGTGTTAACAGAGAGTTTATCTCAGATAGTTTCAGGTATATTTTATTAGCATTTTTGTTAACAGTTTGCTGTTGCCATCTTTTCCTGCAAGGTCTGATAACAAATAAAGTGCAGGAAACCGGCAAATGCAGGTAGCATTGTAATTTGTGTATCTCAAAAAATGGATTTCGTAGCCTCGAACAATTCGGTTGGCGCATTTTGAAAGAGCAGTGTTTCATTATATCCACAATGACCTTTAGCGAAACATAGTTCTTCTCTAAACTTAATCCGAGTGAACGTCTATGTTAACTAACACTAAGATTTAATGAATAACATACCAATACTATTCATCCGTAAGTCCCTACCGCATCTAAAATAAGCATTCTCAGCTCATCTGATAATGAGGCGGAAGGTATAACACACCAAGATCAATTGATATGATGATATTAGCAGTAATATTCACGTTGAAAAAGCGTAAGGATTACGGAGGTCAGCCATTATAGGATAGTTTCCGAACCGAGAAAATGAACTCCAAACCGTGATGCTCATATCGACCACCTATAACCCTCATCACAGTAATGATAACAATAACACATGTGCTATATCTAACGTGACAAAAATGAGGAAATCATTTTCCTCAGGTGTTTACATCGAAATTCTGTGTTACACCGCACTCCACCAGGTATGCAGGTAACTGTTTTAAAGAAAATTATAAAATCTGTGTAAATACTTTCATTTTGAAACATTCCCCAAACCGCAAGTATCGTGGATTTTTGCAATCAGCAGTCTATTCGATTTCTCACATTACGGTAAATATATCACCCATATGCTGCATATATCGCACATGTTTTGAAACAAGTATACTACTTAAGTAATCGTAGTTTGCTCATAAATCGGTGTGACCCATCATAGAAGCTAGCACAAGGTAAGTCCTATTTTCAATCACGCCAAAGTTTGACCACTTGGAAAGCAGTGATTTGATTACACAATTTCGTCGGTCCAATTCATACGTTCCTTATGACAAATAAAGAACAAAGTGCGCTAAATACATATTTGTGGGTGACGTTGATGTTGATATTTTCGGATTGTACCGGTCAACCTGTTACGCTTATAGCTGAACAGAACGTTAATAGACTAGTAAAGCGGTTTACCGAAACGACAATAACATGTGCAAGTACAAAGCAGTCGATCTAATATAAGGCAGTACGCACTGTGTGCTCAAGAGACGTGCGTTCCTACGGTCATGGCCAATCCGAATAAGTCGGCAAAAAAGTACACAACGCGTGTGCAATAGTTGGTGACGCATCACGCGGACGTATCACAGCGTTACTTGCAGAGCTAACAGAATGCGTGTGTTCGACGTTCTAATCCCACAGTACAATCCCAGATTGCGTGATGGCCAGCAAAAGTGTGGATTGCAGCAGCCCAGTGGTCACCCACCGTTAGGCAAACATTTTGACGAAACAAACCTGGTTTGAACCGAACAGGATCAAATCAAAATTACAAGTCTAGTATTATGAAAATGTAATGGTACATGCGATTTCAGATATTTTAAGCACACATTTAATAAAATCGTTCACTCGTTACACAATACAAGGTAAACCACCATAGAAATTGGAACTGAGTTCAGGTTCATCAGTTAACCAACCTGGAATTTAAAAAAGATTTACTGATATAAACTGCATGTTGTAATGGATACAAATATGTGAGTATATGTGCATTAAAACCTTTCACGTTTGCAACATTCTAACACCGTCAAATGAATGCTATCATGTAAACTGAAAGTGAACACGTCAAGTTACAGTGTAGATTATTTGGATAGCCACGATGAAATAGTACGCACAAAAATGTATGAGGGTTGGGCTGCTTTTTTAACATTAACGTGCCAAGTGCATATATTTGGTTAAGATGGGCTCAGTCATACGCTTGTATGTTTTTGTAATAAAGAGAAGCCACTTTGTAGGATAACGTATCACATGCTCGGAAATACTCATAATCGGCAGTGTGCTTTTGTATCGAATAGTTTGCGTAATATAAATCTGCTTAATATACCATGTGGAGATTATGTTTTGCGGAATTCGTTTTCGTCCGTACTTTAGCCAGCAAAAATGTGCATGCACCTGTGGTCTGGTTATGGTATCTATAAATAGATTTGAATGAGCTCGAAGACGTTGTCTGACACCTGTTTAGGCGTGTCCAACCCACCGAACACTTGAGAGTCTAAAACAGAAACCTCCAGTCTTATATGTTGTCAAACAAGTCTAGTGCACGTACCTGGTTCGGTCGGTCATATCACTAATTACTCGACCGTGTCCAAACGTTCGGTTAGAAGGACACACTCAAAGGTCTTATTGCACATCCGTTAAAGCTAAATAGACACATGGAAGTAAAACTCTCCTTGATAGAACGACTAGGTGTTGAGTAACAGTCATCCTATCGAACAATTCGGAAACGAGTACAGTTCGCTTTACTCAACTGTGAAGTTATCAGCTGCATTAAGGAGCGTCAAGATAGTTCTTTTTCTGCATCGTTTGACACAATTCGAGTATCACTGGGACAGAGACTGGGTCTGCTCTTAGACATCTTAACAGGCAATGTCCTGTAAAATTAAAATTTAAGTTGAAACCAGATTGAACGTTGCATATCACGTCCTATATTAGCCCCACAAAATGCGAGAATTTGACGTTGACTTAAATTGCGGAATCTCATGTAAATCCTAAGCCTGATACGCCAGCTTTCGCTGTCCCAAGCTTTGTTGTCTTGTACGGAGTTGTGATCTAACGCTGCTACACTATGTCGTTTCGTTGAGTTTTACGTGACCTTTTTGAGGAAATTATGTGACGTTTTGCAGCACTTAAAAATACTAACCAAGCATGTCATTTTTGTTTCATCCGGACGAATTTTATGCCTTGGCTAGAATAATCGGTACAAACAAAGACAGTTAATGTCCACAGATTTCCTGTCGTCTACCAACCACTTTTAACCATCAACCAATTTCATTTCACTGTTAAGTAACCTGATGAAGTAACCTGATGTCTTCTATTGTTTATTCCAGTGTTGAAACAAGACATGATTGTCATCATCATTTGTAATCTTTATCAAATCAGCCATAAAAATAGAACGTCTCCTGGGCAACACAAACTCCTTCCTTATGGTACTCGGCTGCTTCAATGTAACACTTCGCAAAACAGACTGACAGATGGCACAAAATTCGTTGATTGATTAGGACGCTTCCGCCCTCAAAAAGTCTGTGTTTATGCTTCTAACTTACGCAAAAATGGGAAAAGTGTAAATACTGTCTGCGTGGACGATGTGGTTGACTCAATAAGCGTGACGGTGGACACTGATGTTGTCTTA
>JTDE01001012.1:18921-32998 GCA_014338405.1 Paragonimus skrjabini miyazakii | reverse complement strand
AAACCAATGAAAGTAGAACTGCTGAAAAGGAAATAAAGTCTCAAGTTACTTTAGTCGACATAGAACAACCAGCCAAACCAACAGTGATTAACCAAGAAAAAATTGTAATAAGCATACCGTTGTCGGTCGTACGGCTGTGTAGTTCGCGAAGAATGCCAGTTGAGAATAGTAATCCCAAACAACGCTGAGCCGTAGACGAATTTGATTTCCTCTGAATAAGTAAGAACATGGCGGACGACTTTCTGGGCATTCTGGCAACTTAGTTTTGTAGGGTGGATTTTTCTCATAGACCACTACACTATTATGACCGGATTTTACCTAGAAAACAAGGTAGGATCATTCGTGTAATGTATACAAAATAATGTCTTATACGTCAGGTCTTAAATATTGTTACATGTTAATCGTATGTTTACAAAAATCTATATAGAGGCCCTAAAACTTGTTTGCGTATTATGGGTCTCATGTTTATACACATCTATAATTGCGCTGCAACTAATCACGATCGCGCAACGCCTAGAATTAACAGTCACAAATTTGACCCTCATTTTTGCTGTGCAAAATAAAATTACGACAGGAAGCTTGGTGTATTATTGCGATTAAGAAAGTTTTTTTGCCATTAGATCAAAGATGTTCGCATTTGTTTTCCTTCAACCTCTCATGTCACTAACGTCAACCCGAGTTCTTATGTCCAAAAGACGCAAAATGAACGTTTGTTCAGATGCGTTTTGTTCACTGTACCAGCTGGGTTATTATGTTGTTCACCGAAAAGTTTGAATTCCGGTTCGATAACAAAAAAAAACCAAGTGGTATTTTTCTATCTGTCATTTGCCTGAACCTGAACGAAAACGAGAGTAAAGCAACGAATTAGGAACGTTTCGGTGGATAGTTTGGAGTTGACATATCAACTGGTGTCCGAAGCCATGGACTGCAGCAATGTAGCTGGTTAAATAAGAGTACAATAAATGACATTTTGTACAGGAAGTGATAATTTTAATAACACACGATAAATCACATCAGGTATTGGTTTGTATATCGTTTTCTTGCAAACAACGATGTTTTAACATACTGTGCTCACATTTGAAAAGCAAAAGGGTGAACTTGGCTATGTTTAGGAAGCTAACTCATAGGCCTTAATTACCCTGTCCAAACCCTTCCAACAAAGCAAGCTGAATCGCCTGTGAAGAAAAATACGAGCAAGTCAGAGGAGAAATCAGATGTTTGAACCGTATTACTTACAACAACAGACTTCTAGCTTTGAAAATTATAGAAGACAGTTAGGCTGTATTAAATCGGACGAAGAGAAAAGACCAGTACTTCACATGTCTACGTACGGTGGAACAGGAAGTAAGTCAGTAAACGCAACTTATAATCGTTCACTTTTGTCCTAAGTAAGAAGTCCAATTTATGAGTGGCACCAAACAAACACGTAGAACAACTTGTAAGCTCCGATTGGTCCACTTTTCAACGTAGAGTATGAGCCATTACTTTAAATGCTAGTTTACTGTTCATCTGAATATTCCTTATCTGTTAGTGTTCTGTTCTCCTTCTCATTCTGGCCCTCCCACATCAACATCTCCGTATCATGTGCACTTTCATGTTGGATGAGCACGTGGTACATTCATATGTCAGACTTTTCCCACTGGGAGACATCTACACAATGAACTGGTAGACACTTGGGGCACGTTTTACGGAACCTTGTTACGTTTCACGTTAGGATTTCAAGAAACAATGTACTGAATCTTAAAAACAACTACCAGCATCAGTTAAATACCTCCCATGGTAATCATCAACATTTTTGTAATCATAGACTTCCCGGTCGACCTGTTTCGAAAAGATTCGGTAGATTAGAGTTTCGCGCTTGTTAGAGCAGCTCGTCAGTAATGCATAACCTTGCCACGGACGGGACTGCTTGGGTCTGCCCAGTCTGTCACATAACAGACCAAAGTGTTCACTCGTAAGTAGTGTATAACTGAATGATTATTTCAAACTAATTTCGAATGCAACAGTCCAAAGAGATAGCTCGCATGATTTACGACAATAAACTTTTGTCTCTATACCCTCAGACTCTTCGGTTGTAACATCCTTGATATGCATCAATCTTCAAAATGTTCTCATAAACTAGTCGGACATTTTTCCGTACAAGCTGAATCCTACTGCCTAATGCTCATGTATTACTGATGAATAGTAGGGGATTTTGATTTTCATATAGATAGTCGAGGGGTCATCGATTGGAGTTAACAGACAGTAACTGTGTCTCCTCCGCTCGAGGTGATCGGGCAACCTGACCATTACTCACAAACGAAAGTGGATGAGCGTTCACATATGATAATTCGGTCGTGCCTAACGTGAGGTCAATGGCGCAGTGGTAAACACGGTTGCCTCATGAACAACATGTCCGTGGTTCAAGTCCCGGCAGTGGCGATGATATGCACTACTGACGAGCTCTAATGAGAGCGAAACTCGAGTCTAGTGCTTCTTTTCGAAAGGGGCCGACTGGAAAGTCTATGGGAATGCGACAGCTGCGACCAATTGTGAGTGATGTTCAATCTATATGAGCTCATGTATTAATCAACATATGTTACCTAGCCTTCTGAATTGCAACAACCTCAGATCAGATTTCTCGAAAACCCTTTTCTCGTTCACTCTTTATTTTTAGTGTTTACTTAGATATTTTGAGGTAAATTTTCACTTGGAATAGATTAGTTACTCTGGCTTACCTCTAGAATCCCAACTGTTAACTGTACATACATATTCGGTGGAACAGTTATCACGATGTCACAATCCAACGTTACCGTACGAGAGGCGTTGTACCAGGGTTGGGTGATACTGCCACTAGGATTTTTAAGTTCGGAGCCACACTGACCTGAAAAACGAAAGAGATATCGAAATTTGTCAATCATTATGCTGAATTGCTGGATCGAAGCTCAACTACCTCAGACAATGTTCACTCAAACTTTGAAGTATGCAAATATCTGACGTGTCTGACACTATGAACTGATGACATGTTTTCCCCGTAATAAATTTGTTTGTGTTTGTATGTTCAAAACTGTCCGTGCGTGCACAGAAGCAACTCAATACCAAAGATATCCAAACAGTTCTTCTCCTGCAGTAAACAAAAAATCCATTTAGATCAAATATTGGTGTTCATCACAAACACAGAACCACAATGGTTATCCTAATAACTTTAGAATTACTGGAATGTTTTACATTAGAAGGTGATTAAAAAAATATGGTTTACTGTTCTACACATTGTTTAAGAATACAATGCAAAGCAAACTATACTTTATAAAATGCCATGCAAAGTACCTTTAGACTATGTTGCTACACAGTCGGTGTGAATTACTACACAACAGTTCGGTCCCCATTGAGATCGGGCCAGAACGTCAGAAGATATGCGTGATTTTCCGCACTGTTGTACAAAACATAAGTTGAACTGATACAGAAAAACAAGGCGTAATTTTTTGTATGGTTGCCTCATCGAAATAGTGATGCATACCGACTTTTCCTGCGTATGGTCAACTCGTGGCTAGCGATATCTGGTTTTCAGCAAAACGGTGATTTGTCATCAACAGTGCCACTAATCGTTTCTTAAGCCCCCAGGAATCTGAACGGAATTGGGTGTTATTTACCTATTTATTGTGTCGAAGTTTCACTTCCATTCAACCAAACGAATGAAGTTTATGCATTTTTGCTGGATATGCACTAATTTTTCACACGACTTCGAACGGTAAGCAGCTTCCAGTGACACGTGTTAAATAATATAGGGGGAAAACGTCAGAAAGTGCATGTTATGGTTCTTTTAATATTTCAGGGATAACTTGTGGACCAACCTGATTACGTTTACTTTTCGAATGACGCAGATCATCTTCAGTCTATGAAACTGATAAGACTTCATCAAGTTTCGTCAACTATTTCCAGATTTGTATGCTCTTGTTAAAGGTGGTCACAAGCATGTATACATTCTCGACGAGACAAACGTGTTAAGCACCGCCTCTCTAACTTTGAATTGGGCACGACAGGGTTTTTATTTCTGGTAGCTCAGTCACATCTGCTTGAACGCATTAGTGAACAGTGTGATCGAGGTTTCCCACCCACGGGCCTTACGATCTGCTATAACAGAACTCAGTGCGTTTTTTTCCGGTGACACTTCAGGCTGGACGTCATTCATTTGCGAATATGGTTGGAAGTTTAGATATGATAATTTGGTCATGACTGGCCTGAGGTAAGTAGAGTGGTCGTCAATAAGACTGTTTCATGGGATATTGAGAAAGTCTTGATTTTGATCAGGGCAAGGATATGCACTACTGACAGGTTCTAGCAAGAGCGAACCCCCGAATTTGTTTACATTTTGAACTTCGCGGAGTGTTCGGAAGACTCGCAGACAAATGTAAGTAGTGCCTTACTTGCAACTCTAAATGTGTGTCACAAATTCAGGTAAACTTGTCATCAGAAGAGACGTTTTAAAAAACTGTCCACAGGAACGTACCATTTCCATATGTGCGCGGTGGATCCACTGAAAATACATGTGAGTGAAATTAATTGTGATTCATTTAGTTCGCAGGACATTCACTCAACTAGTAAATGTGTTAATCACGATAAATGAATGTATCTCATGCTCGAAACTTGTCACTTTTAAAGTTGGGTTCAGAACATAACGCTTGTTGAAACAAGTGGTGAACTGTAAGTAAAAAACTCGGTAACCATAGCTGTATTAGAACTGCTCATTCAGCCTCTATGTTGGCAGCTTGAATAAATATTTAAAACAACACTCTGAATGTCTGTAAACTGCTAGACGGACAGTCCTTTTTAAGAAGGAAAAGATGACTGATGAATTTGTGCTTGACTATTGAAAAATGATGTGCCGAGAGTCGGCGAACAAGCTTCAATTTACAGATGACGTAGACACTAATTTGTGATACCTCTCAATAACAAGAAATGCGTCTCAGGCTGTACAATTGGAGATAACCTAGCTATTGACAGGGAAGTCACGCCCCGTGGTTTTATCCCTACTGGTATTTTATGATTTATTTCTCAATTTTTTTCAGTAGTTTTGTTTAATTCAGTACTATGTGCGTTACGTGGTTCATATGTTATTTTCCGAATCACTCTGTAAAACGCACTGAATCATCTATCTAATGCAAGCGGACACATTCTCAATATCCTAATACTCGATTGTCAATGCAGTCACTCAGTATCCACTGCGTGCTCGTAAATCTCTGTGCGTAGAGCTGAATATTATTAAAGTTTTATGCATGATTTGCTTTTCACAAGCATTTAGTCAACTAGAATTCGACACAGGCAGTCAACAGTTATTGACTATCAGCACATCGTAAGTTGTACTAGCAATGCTTTCTTCGATTTGGGAATCAATCTACAACGACGGCTAACAAATCGATGTCCATCTCGAAAGGTTATGACAGCAGCCATGGAAGAGCGTTTGAATTATCATCAGCATCAAGTTTTCTTGAGTATTAGGGCAACTGTAATGGCGCTGATGAGCCAACACGCATAACAGTTGTAAACTGACGATAAATCATTCTAAAGACTGACGTTGATTTCCCCATAACGACAAAATTCGCGATTCATCTTTCTCGCAGTTCAAGCTTAGGTTGTGACCAGAAGCTATTCTGAATACTACGCGTTCAACGAAACAACTTATCATTTTACATCTGTTATCAAGCAATATTTTTATGGGTGCCACAAATTGTGAAAGGTTGACAACGGTTTGTTGACCGCAGGCCTGCGTGAGTGATGTTCATCGCCAACCTGAAACAAACACCCGAGCTGTTAGCATCTGACTTTGCTTGCACGCAACATGTATATTCGAGGGCACCCATCGACAAACAGCATAACTAACATTTCGAGTTCTTGCATTGGTAGCCCGCAGAAATTGAAAATCCTAGGTGGACTATGTCCATCCGGGCTAAAGGTGTGAAAAACTTGTCGCTCAACGGAGACAAAAACATAACCTACACTGCCGTTCCTGTCTGAATTCCGATCGACACTTGCCTTTATGTGGTTTTGAGTCTTCGGGGTTAAAATAACGTTGGCGAACCTGAAGTGAACAGGCTTTGTGAATTAGTTTCCATGGAAAGCATCTAGATAATAACCTTGTTGCAAATTTAACCGATTAAAGTGTTCCGATATTGAATATTACATAGTGGCGTAAAGCATACCATCTAGACGAGTGCGTACTGTGTTGCGTAGGAGATACACATCCATTAATCCGTTTGCGAATGACTCCTATATTTGTTACATCCGTTTCCCCTTAAAATACTAATAGTACATTAACTCACTATCACATTGGATGAGCAGGTGAAGTATACATTGTAACAGATTGTTTATCATCAGGCGGGAATCTTACAACGCATATCTCCGTAACACTCCTTGGTGAGTAAAGTCGTCTAAAGTGAGTATAATAGACGATGTTTACTCGATCAGCACTAATGATTAATATCTGAGGGGCACTGACCCTTTGAGTTCGATGGACAGCGCAACAACATCTCGACGGTTAGGGTAGTCATTCATCTGGGAACCATCACGAATCCCCTAAAGAGCAAACTACAACCAGCTAAATAACTTGAATATCACACAGCACAAGTCTGATAAGTGCACATGTTGAGATAATCATCAACCGTCCCAAATTCTTGACAAACGTAGAAAAGATGCTTGTGTTTCTGTTAAAATCTTATGACATCATGTTATTTTTAAACGTAGATTTCCAAATAAACATTAAGAGTATGGTTAGTGTATTGGTGTTAGTAACGTTGAGCACTTGTTTTGTATCATTTAAATTATGCCAACCAATATTCCCTTGAATAATGACATTTAAACAGCAACAATCCGTAACGGAGTTCAGCCAACTCCGTATTTATCTTAACCAAAGACATAACGACTTTTTCTGTGGGCATCCAGTTTCTTTGTTTACTGGCTCGCTGTGGTATCATGTGATCTGCTATATTCGACTCTTTAACATCTAAATTTTATCCATTAACTTCCGCTTTATCACCATATGAGTAAATGCATAAGGAAAACTTGATCACAGAATTATCTGCCCTCCAAATTTTGACTTATGATGCGTGCTTTGATGAAGTTGAGTATCGTGCATGTGAGCAGTAGTATAAAAATTGGATGGACTAAGGTCACGATATATAAGCAGTTTCATAGGCCATGCCAGGTCATCTAATTCTCAGGTGCTCAGATAGAAACAAAACATTTGTTTCGTCTCTTATGTTGATAGAAGTGGCGCAATTAAATGAGAACTGAACTATAAATCGCCCTCATCGTCCAGTTCATGATACTGTTGTAATAACACTTAACCTATATAAACAGTTTTTTTCACAATACCATTTACTATGTCTTCAAAAGATATGAGAAAAAAGTAGCATACTGTTTGGTCTAAAAAGTCACACCACATAAAGAAAGTCGTAAAAACTCACCAGACTTATAGTTCACATTGAATATCCTGTAATCGCGCACCACCAGAAACATTTCATTTCTTGGTGAAATGTATCTTCTCAGTGACTTCATTTCGGTCACAGTCAACAGTGTTTCATTGCTGGCTATCAAGCCGTCATAAATGGTCATCTGGAAAGATTTGTCACCCTGTAAAATATAAATGGTCAACACAGGTAAAAAAAATGGAGTAGTTTGGTAACCCGTGCATTCACGGAAATCAAAAAATCACGTAAATTAACGTATATAAGTTCTCATTACATTAAAACGTATCAGATGTTTGCCACAAATGTTTGCCTCAGAGCGGATGCCACATGTATTTAATCGTGATATCCGCATTAAGATAGACTTTCCCATACGGCTCTTTCGGGAAGGCGGCCGTGAATTAATGGTCTACTATAGTTAAAGCTCAAACACAATGCCCGCTCGAATACCCTTCACTGTTGAAAACATTTTCCAACGAGTGGAAGTAGTTAATGCAGCCCGGTGCAGAAGTCCTCATGACGAAGTTACCAAGTTGAACTGAAAGTAGAGTGACTGCGTCGCTTCCAGAAACGATCGGACAAAGTGACCACAATTCAAATGTGACTACTCGTCTAAGTTGGTTAGTTCGTTTGCTTTTAATTTGCAGTGATCAAAATCTTCACCTCACAAGTATGGCGGTTGAAGTTAAGATCACGACTTCTACAACGTTAATCAACAAGAGGGAAGTCCGAGTTTGTCGTTCCTGTTCAGCAAGGACAGGCCAAAATGTCCAAGTGCTAAACCTGTAACTATTCAAGATATACCCCTCTACATCTTCGGCTACTGGTTAGCAATTAAACTTTCTTCATCAGATAAAATGTAGTCAAAGTACTGACCCGTTTTAACAAATGAAAACGAAACAGTCTAATTGTGTGGGTGACATTATCAAATCAATTAGCAAGTAATTAGCTAGTTTCAAAATAGTTGTGATGTAACAAGGAAAATATGAATTAAGATGTACAGAAAATTTGTGGTAGAGAGTTCAGTCTTGTTTTCCGAGAAACTACATGAACTAACGGAATACTTTCATTAAGGACGATCTTACACACATCCACTAGATGAATGTTTTACGCAGCTGAAAAAATCTAAATGCAACAGGTACAAAACGTCTGACCGCAATTTGATTACGACTTTATGGCAAGCACATGAATGCTTAATAAAGTGTTTTGGTATTATGGTGGGCTTGAATACAGTTAACTGTGGAATAAAGATGCAGAGAGAACAATTGTAGTTTTCATTTATTTACAAGTCCATAAAAAGCCAGCTTTGGAGAAATGGAACACTGTTAATAACCAACTGCATATCGTGCCACTTCTCTAAATGTAACCAACACAAAAGGCTTAAGTTTAGGCTACATTAAATAGCAAGTGCACGTGATGTCCAGCACTTTCATAACGGTTGCGCTATCTTTCCTCCTTGCACGAAATCGACCTACTATATCTGTTTGTTATCCATACCAACAGGCATGCATTATGATCTCAAGAAAGAAGTTAAAGAGAATTCTGAAGGTCTGTGGTCCAGTCATCAACAGTAAAGAGCTGGACGGTTGGTTCGACATTTCTGCTTCACACCAGAATGAGTTGTAACTGAAGCTCAAATCCACGACCACACAACCAGTTTTGGGTTTGTGGTGAGTGCATGGAAGATTTAAATCCATCAGAGATAAGCATTCGGTCTTCAGAAAAGCGTACCGACTGACTAGGTTGATACGACTGAATTCTCGCAACCCAGAGGACCATGGTCTCATGGTGCAGTGGACTACCCATCTAACCTTCATTCACTTATCACGGTTTCTTGTGCCAAGTGTGCGTGGTGTAAACTTGACCAAGGCCGAAGTGACTGTCAATCATTTTGCTCATCATCGCTGAGATTAACTACTTGCAAAACCCAAATGCAATACGCAACGGCGATAAGATAACTGAATCTTATGTACACGAAGCGCGAAAGACTCGACAAATAAATCAATGAGCAGATGGCTCTAGAACGGTGATAATGATACACGTCCATGTTCTTCAGGGTTACTTTAGACACTGCATAGTTAAGTTTGTGAACTGCACTTTGAATGTGATTCATTTAATGAGATGCCTAGAAAAAAATTAAGTGAACATCCTGTCCAAAGTTTGTTCAGTGATCAAGACATGTCAGAAGTTTCACACAGCAAACAAACTGGAAAGTTAATATGCATCTGGAAAACAGTCATTTTGTTTGGTGTCACATCGGAAGCTTGGCCGATGTGGCACGCAAACTGTCGACAGTTCACGAGGTTATTGCAAAGGCAAATAGGATGCGTATGGGTCGGAGTTTAAAATCCAAGATGCAGCAACGAACCACTCGCATCCAGCGCACTGAATGCGTCATAGTTATCTATAAATCTTATGCATAAACTAGTGTTTTAGCATATAAAATAAATAAATACACGCCGAGGTGGAACGAATGGAACGGGTCTAACAAGAGTTTGGTTAACACCTTGAAAATTATCGTTTTGATGTGAATCAGCTGACCATCTTATAAAATAAGTTCTCAAAACGTTCTTGAGATTACGTAAGAACAACATGGATTATTCTGGTACAGACGGGAAGCACAAACTCCTCAACTTATTAGCCGACTGTCTTCAAGGAAACGACGCTGGAAGTTGGTGCGAGTGATGCACCTCAAAAACGAAACATTCTCCCAAGATTAAAAGATAAGCCTAATTTGGTCCACGCATCTTAAAAAGTGTTAACTTTGAAAGCAATTTACATACCGCAGCAGGACGTAAGCTTTGTGTTCACTTGAAAAATATAAACATATTTATGAAGAGGTTCAGAACGAAAATCTAACGAGTCTGAACTTCAACGTCTATAAGTTTGTCAAAGATTGGTTGTTCACTGGTTGTCTTAATTTCCACCGACCTTCCACTACAAACTCGGTTTCCCAGACGTCTGTTTGCACATAAACTTGGTTGCGTCGACGAACTGATGATTTGAGCAAACGATCTATTCTCATAAACGGTCTGTAAGAACGGTTGCCCGCATGTCATGAGTTATTTACTGGGCAACCGTTATGTCAAATCAAACGGACCAACCATATAGATGGCAATGTCGCACGACTGTTGTGCGGGTAATCTCGTCGTCCTCTAATATATAAGATGGTTTGTTGGTGACAGTCAAGATTAATTTTGTTGGTTCAATCCTGCATTATACTGACTACTCATTATTTGTTAAAACGGTGGTGCTAATAGTAACAATTTATTTCCTGTCAATACCATCAACTAGACTCACAAACGAAAGTAGATGAGCGTTCACATGATAATTTGGTCGTGTCTAACATGGGTTGCCTCATGAACAGTGTGGCCATGGTTCTACTCCCAGCAGTGGCAAGTATATGCACTACTGACGAGCTCTAATGAGAGCGAAGCTCGAATCTAGTCCATTTGGAAAGGGGCAGACTTCAGTCTACGGGAATGTGACAGCTGTGATCAATTGTGGATGGTGTTCAGTCTGTATACTATAAAAGGTTGTTTGTCTCCAGTGAATAGTTAAAAACTTACTCACTTTGAACTTGTATATCGATAGTTCAATGACACGATTTTTCTCCACTTGAATGGCGTAAGTGAATGGATTTCCTGCCACTTGAGGTTGACCATTTATCGATACATTTCTCAGTTGTTCTTTCTGAGCGCTGTTCTGTCTGATCACTAAAACAGAACATTCACAGAAACAAGCGAAATACAAAATAACATCATCAGTCAGTTTGCAGTTTTGAGCATCAATTAGGGAGTGAGTGTTATAGTTTGACGATCTGGACGTCACACGAATTTTTTCTTATCTCTTACGTTTTCATAAACATCTCGGTTGTTCAACGGTGAAAATTTGAACTTACGGACGGGTGCTATCCAAATTCTGCTGATTACGAGCTTGGTAATGTGAGAGTAACCGGTTGTGTTTGCGATCGATATCAGTACGAGAAAATTTTATTTTCTCGTCCCCAGTTGAAGTTATCCCGGAAAGTGTACAAACAAAACTGCTTTTTCTGGAAAGCAGTAGTTAGACAATTCATGTTGAGGTCTTTGATTAGCCGACTGTTGGGAGCAAACACGTAGGTTTGTTGCTGGCATCCAAGAAAGGATTTGATGTATAGTAAATATCTTCATTGATGGGTCATTAGAAGAATGCCTGGATTCAGCATTATGTTGTATTCAGGGAAACTAACGATACTGACTCAGGTATTAATGAATTACAGTCACTTTTGAAGAAACTATATCAGCACCCACAAAATTTTCGCATATCCGGGTTATCTGACAACAAACTGCGGCTCACTGTGCAGTGATAATCCGTTTCGAGATAAACCTCTATATGTAAAGTATGGAATGTGTAAATCGGCGGATGAGTTGGGCCTGTTTGTTTTTTGTTATGTTCATAGTCAGGCGCACTCATCAAATGTCAGATAATGGTTGAATCAGGTTACAGATTTAATACTTTATCTGACAAACCTATCTACCAAGAATAACTGACCATACAGATTTTATAGCCGACGTACGTGAGCTGTAAATGCTAGTTAGACTGCTACTTGCGTGTTCAAGCAGACGTTTATTTCATAGTACTTATCACTTTATTCTGTCCGATTGCAGCTCAAGTTTCTCAATATGCAAACATGAGTTTGTTCACTGAGGTGTGAAGTAGCAAGGTTTACTAATGGAGCTACTTACCGAACTGGTATAGCCAAAATCCGCTACATACAAGCACAATAAATTGCATGTCAAGAGTTCAAATCACTGTGACTAAAAATTTAAGCAACATACTCAGTTTAAATATAATGACAAAATAGACCGCCTTATTTTAAATTTTCAGATATCTTCGTGTGTTTACTTCCACAGACCAGTCAGAATAACGCACTATAACGCGCAAGCTCGTTTTCACTGGTTAATCACTGATGACAGGGTTGCTCGCTATTCAGGTTCTATCACGAAGAAATTATGCATCACTTTCGCCAATCAACTTTACTGCTCAATTTCCTCATTAAAGACCCTCATAACATTGCCACAAAAGTTGCTGTTTCAGGAAACGTATTTTATCTTGCTGAGTGTATGCAACGTTTCAAGTAGGTAGTATGTCTTAGGCATACCTGTACTTCGGTGTGGTTATTTAGTTGTGTGAACAGAAAGATCTGGACAAACCTGGCTGTGTTAACTGACTTGCCCTGCATACCCAAGATCGGTGGCTGTCGATTAATTATCGTGTTTTTAAGATTGTCACGCGAAATGTATCTCTCACAGCAAAATCAGTAGCAGACAGTGCCCTCCAGATATCTGAGAGTAAACGGTAGGCAGACTGCTGAGTCACGCGAAAAGTCTACAGTACTTGCCAAGGCATGACAACAGCTCGGAAATTTCACAATTGGACTCGGTTATCCACATGTTCCACTGTCTCATAGGAAGTCTAACAAATGATCCAAGCGGTCGACTGCCTCGGCAGGATATCTTCAGCACTCCACGTTGGAATCTATCAACGCCACTGTTGAGCACAAAAATTGTATTACTAATGAGTAGTTTGGCAGACTTGATGATTTAGATGAAACCCAGTTATGACAAGTCAGAACTCCGGCTGGATTCGAACCAGCGGCAGAAACAGCATGCCCAAATGTGGCAAGCGTTCTACCAACTCAGCTATGCAGCCACATCAGGAGCTTGGAGATTTCGCCAAGTCCAAATGCGAAATTTCCGAGCTTCTGGCGTCGCCTCGTAACTCAACTCGTAGAGCGCTTGCCAAGTTTAAGCATGCTGTTTCTGTCGCTGGTTCGAGTCCAGCCAAAGCCCTGACTTTTCACAAACGGGTCTCATCTAAGTATATAGCTTATCAAAAGTTAATGGATATACACCCATCAGTTGAAGTATGCATATCGTGGACAGAACACTGCACTACTTGGGTGGAACGTTAGAACAGTGTTATTTCTAGTGATGGGCAAACCTTAATGTGGAAGACGTCAGTGGTTGGCCATTGTACTAGCACCATAAGAAGAAGAAGCGAAATTATTTCATTAACAACAAATATGACCATGGTTTTTTCATGAGTAGAGGAGGATTTTTCACAGAAGTTAATAATGTCGGAGGAAACGCAAAAGCCAGTCTTCCACAACGACACACTTGGAACACGAGTGCACAGAATAAACTGCACCTAAAGGCTCTCACACTTGTATCACTTCTTCCTAGTCTCCGAGTAACACATGAAGCTATCATGTGTTTGGATTTGTGAACCTAATGGCATGGCCTGCTCTTAGGGGGCACCACCTTAAATAAATTACACTGAAGTTCTCAATGTTTCCTCTTAATGGCAAAAAGGATGGTAAAATGCTGCATTAATGATGGGATATTGAGTTAAAACTTTAAAAAACACCGTGCGAAAAAGGTTATTGAAGGAGGAAGATATATTTTGTTGACCACTGTGAAACTTAGTTCGGTTTTGAGAACGACAAGGTAGCGAACAAGACTTGTTTTCTGTGTTTGATCATCAGGCTAATTACAACACAATAAATATGAAAACAGTAACTGGGATGAGTCAGAGAAACGGTCACCTGATCGTTTACCGTACCGGGCATTGTACGCAGAGACCACCAACAGTTG
>JTDE01001011.1:159507-178673 GCA_014338405.1 Paragonimus skrjabini miyazakii | reverse complement strand
AAGGAGACAGCTCCAGAGAACGTTACGAGCAACTGAACCAAAAGCAGCCTTTAGGTCCAAAAAGACCATGACTGTCGGCTGTCCATAAGAGTGCCGATGTTCCAAGATCCGTCGCAAGGTAAAAGTATGATCAACGCACCCTCGACCGGATTGGAATCTTGTCTGTTCTTCGCGTATCTGACTTTCTCTGGGCTTAGTGAGACGACGTAAAATGATATCTGTGAGTAACTTGGACGCAATAGACACCAAACTGATGCCCCTGTGATTGTCACATTGACTTCAGGCCCATTTTTTGAAAACGGGAATGACTTTTGATAGGCACCAATCACGAGACATCTCTTCAGTCTCCCAGATCGTCTGGAGTCGCGTCAGTTCTGACATCAACATCTCCCCACCATCCTTGAAAAGAGAAGGAGGGAGCAAGTCCGGACCAGGAGTCATATTACGCTTCAATAACTTGAGCTCCAGGATCACTTCTGCTTCCGACGGAGGACCGTCTGGAATACAATAACTGACCAATCGGATCCCGTCGTCCAAATGATCTGGTTGAGGCCAACTGAACTATTCATCAAAATGTTCAGCCTGTCAAGTCGACGTGATTGACTGGTAATAAGTTGACCATCTTTTTCACATATGGTCTCACTGTCGCCGACTCTACGGCCAGTACAACCACGGATCAGGGAAAAAAGCTTTCTGCTATTTCCAGATAAAAAGGTTCTTTCCATCTTTTTCGATTGTCCAACCAAGTATTATCCGTGGTCTTTGTGCAAGCTTTCAGTCAGCTCATGTTTAAGTTCTCGACGGTCGTCATCATATTCAGAATCAGGTGGGATCAAGCGGCGCTCCTTCATGAGGTGTTTTGACGTGACGGAAAGCCAGTTATGCCGCAATTGAACAGCCCCTTCGGAACATTCCTGTTCACAGCATGCTTTCATAGCTGCGGCGATTTGTTCCCAGGGTTCGTTAGGATCACTCACCTGACTCGAACTGGGCAAGTTGGTCACCAACGCCTTCTGGTAAGCATTCTTTACACTTTCATCGCTCGAATGCCAGTTAAGTACCTTCCATTTACGAGCGTATGTTCTCTGGGCAAATGATAAAACAAAACGGGCACGCACAACTGCATGGTCCGAGTCCAGGTGGTTGCTCCAAAAGGCACGACAGTCCTTAACAGAGTGGCGCCACCTGTAACTAACTGCTATATGTTCCAATTGTGTCCACGGTTGGGAGGCACACGGAGGTCTCCAAACTTACCTCCTAGCCGCTTCTCATTTGAAGAAAGACGACTAAGCTGAGCATTAAAATTGCCCGTTAGTATGATGATGTCTGAGTGTTTAGTTTGCTTCATAGGGTCAACGAGGGCGTCATAGAACGCATCCTTGGTAGCATCCGAACAGCAGTCCGTCGGAGCGTACGCCGATATGATGAATACACAACGTCTTTCTGATTTGCGTCGACAGACTTTTACCGATGTATTGAGTCTGACAACGCAAAAGCGACTGTTCACTGGGATCCAATCGAGCAAGTATTGCTCTGCTCTGGGATTCAGTGCGATTCCCACCCCAGCTTGACCGCGAGATTCAGCTTCAGCGTCACCAGAAACCCTGAGATAGAAGCGCTTGGATCGACAGTTATCTAGGGGTGAGCTCAAATGGATAATGGTGCTAGAATCGTAGACTCGCGTCTCCGACACATAGCACACCTCAATACCCAGACTTAAGAGAGTGCTAGCCAGAGCAGCTTGTTGACCGACTTGTCGGAGAGTCTCAGAAAACAGTATTCGCCCGAAGGCATATTGAAGGCAGAAGGAATAGGGAGTAAAACAGTAGGAGAAAGTCGAGATCGGTTAGTAACCTCACTGTTGAGGGAACGATAGCTTCTGATACTTCCCGGTCGTTTATGCCGCGAAAGGGAGTTGACTTGAGGGACCCCACCCCGAGTCTCTGACTCAAAAGTCTGACCTGCGAGACAACAGGATATAGGGTTTTCTTGGGGGACCCCACCCGGAGCCAATGACTTAATAGTCTGACTCACTTGGCAGTGAGGGGCTTGCCTAGTCTGAGGTCGCAGTGAATAAGACAATGATGTCTCATCCTGAGCACTGCTGCGCGCAGTGGATGTACTCGAAGCTACATCAGGCTTTTGGGAGAAAACAAATGCTTTTAGACCGTTTCGGATAATACACCGGCGGTCGCGGTCAACCGTTGGGCGATCGGAATACTCTTTGTTTGAGGGTACCTTTTCTAACCCTCTTCTTCCTGATACGGAAGACAGCAGTGCCGCAACTATAAAAATAGTTCTGCAGTATGCCTATAGGATTTTGCTTCACTACCTAAGCACACCTGTGCGGTCAATAGTGCGACATACAATCCTATGAGTGTAACTGCTTTTCGTCTGATTGCTCCCTTTTGGCCTGTCTGACAAGGTTGCACCTGGAAGGACCGGAGTCCTAGTCAACATATCCCGCCGGATCAAAACAGTACACAAACCCGACCACCTCGCCAAGGTTAAAAACAAGGCTAAACAGAAGAACTGAATGTTTTCGATACAGGCCGGCCAGTGATTGCCGCAGGTTGTCACTTCGAATAATTAATAACACATAAGTAATGACATGACCCTTGCCTACGTTGACGTTGGAACAATAGGATGTTTGAAAGGTCCCTTGGAAAGTCAGTTATATTCACAGATATCACTTGTGCGTCTAGCACTCAATATAAGAATTACCATTATAAATGTTACCAACGATGGCTGCAAGGTTTACCCGCATACGATGCTCTCTACGGTCGGTGTACCTCTGGCGGAGACTTTGAAAACTGTATGAGTCGTAGATCACAAACAATATGGTCTGTTATCAGTTTGCACGTAAGTGACTAAGAATGGCGAGTGCAATGATCTACCTATAACCAACTGGCTGGAAACGAGTTGTAACTACAGATAAGCTATGGTTGGACCCAGCAGTGGTTACTGAGAATTGTGCCAGCTCACAAGATGAAAGCACATATTTATAAAATAATAAACGATAGATAGAAGTTAAAAGTAATCTAAAGACGATATAATCAACACAGTGTAATTTACATAGTGACACGATGATGAAATCATGAAAAGTTACAACCAAGCATCAGTAATCTGGTCACTTGTGAACAAATGACATAAGTAGTTCTGTTTGAAGAACGTGACTGTTGTGACCAACCTTTCGAAGTTTGGTATTCAAAGCAGATTTCTACTGGTCGTTACGCGAATCTGAGATGAGCCGACTTAATGGATCCAGTAGGGAATGCCAACTCGTTCAGTGGTTATTCAAAGGTCGATAAGCCATCTGGCACGACTCATTTGACGTACGAACCCTTGACCCAATTTATAAAATGAATGTGAAGAGAGCGAGGTTTTTAATCAAACAAGAAGCTGTAGTGCAATATTTTTTCCTTGATAAGGTGTTTAAAGGCCAGAGCATAATACTTTGGTGTTTGTATTCATTGCGAGAAATTGCGCTGATGTTTTCAGTGAGGGATCCTGTTTCACTAAAAACCCGGTGTTACTTATTTCAGTGTTATGTAAATCCATTCCATTCCTGTCCTTTCTATTTCAGCAAATTTACCAAGCTGCCAGGCGGCTTTTGAGATTTTGTTCAAAACCAGACATCTCTGATGAAAAATCAACTGGAAACGTCACAAACGATTCAGAAAATACAATAAACCAGTTGGAAACAGAATCATCCGGAACAAGTATCTAGTTAATCATTGAACGAAGTGGGAAAATATTGAAAAGAAGAAGCACTTTACAGAATATCCATACTATTCGACGAGTAACATCCTTTTGCATTCAGTTAGTATCAACACAGAACCAGAAACACATTTGGCGATGTATCTTTGCACCTGTTTTAAGTCTTGGTGATGTGCTTTCAGATGATGTACAATGAACTAAATATTTTCACTCCGTCACCAAGTAGATTATTGGACTGTCTGTATCAGCCGAACCCCTAGTTAATCGCAAACTGTGAAAATCATCATGAATGTATTATTTCAAGTTTTAGCGAAGCGAGTTTGGCATAAATAAACAAACCTATGAGACCAGAAGACAAGGGTACATTCGTTTGCAAACATTATTCTGCAGGCTGCGATAAGTCGGGTTCAAATAACTATACTTACTCGTACGATCGCCGTGTTGCTACTGTTATGTTAAATCATGGCTTATACGGTAGCCTAAACAAGCGTTGCTTTTCTCAGAGTCTGCATAATGTGAAACCAGAAAGTGTCACAGAAAATTAGTTTCTTTTTGTGTGTGTAAAGAGAAATCACACATTTTACAAAGCGAAACGGCTCCGGTGACTTAAGTGTTACCTAGGAAATTAGCGTTTGTCAATAGGACAGTTTATTTATACTTGAAACTGGGTTACTAAGAAAATGCACTTGAAGAGACATTTTTTTTAAAGTTTCTTGTCGCGTCAAATGAATTAAAAATTTTGTGCAAAAGCGTCAAATTAGCAAAACTTAACCGGAAACGTGTGATGTCTGTTTACTCCTCCAGACATCACTTATGACATTATTTTGGCAGATTGATACAGCTTCACCTTTTGCCAACCGCTTGATGTTCGTGTTACCGAACAGCACAGTGGGGCGCTAAGCGAGTGAGTTTCTTAACATTCTGTAAAGACATGTTCGGAAATAACATTTCCAATCAAAAGCAAATTATAAAACTGAGATGAATACCAGTTACCGTTGAATATGTGTACGATACTAAAGTCAGTTTCACTTTCTCTGAAGACAATATTGCTTTTATAGCTATACAACACACAAACGAAGATACAAAAGCGATGGAGACTAAAAGATAAAACGGAAACATTGTTGTCATCAAGTATACTCCGAGATTTTATTAATCAAAAAAGCGGGGGAAGTTTTATTCGTGAACACTGTGATACGGTACCTGATAAAACCACAAGTTTAAATTTTATTTAAGAACACAGTGAAATAATTCCAACTATAACTATGACTTTTATTGTATAACAGACGGACGGACGGATGAAGCTAGTGTTGAAAGGATCATGACAAATCTGTCATATAAGCTAGCTTCCTTTATGCACATCCATGAAATTTTTATCCTGCAAGGCCAGACACATGACAACTGCGAATTGCGCAGACTAATGTGCTCAACTTGGTGCCCGTGCAAACTGTTTCAAGTATGTTCCGCCTGATTTTATCGCATAACAGAGCTATGCTTAAAAAATGACACGCATTTTGGACCAAAATACTTTAGCCCTCGACTCAGTCAGTCAAATAGCATTCGTTGAATCAATTCAAATGGTGAATAACACTTACTGGAAGACACATTTTTACAGTAGTTTTGTGGGTGGAAAGCAGAAACAGAACGCTTTATTGCCCAGACTCATTATCAAATTAAATGAGAGGTATACTGTGCTCCACTGATTTTCTCGGTTCATATCTTCACACACTGGTTACAGACCTATCAGCCACTCTTGGTTGTTGATGCAACTGAAGGGTTGCTTCAGTAACACGGTTCACTGTAATTGGTTGATCTGATTCTGTTATCGGTAAGAAAGCATAATTTGCTGCTGTATGACGAACAACTACGTAGCCCAGTTGTTTCAATAACACAGAGTCAGATTGTACGGCGGACTCACAACGATTTGAAAACAAACAACCATTCAGCTTGCTTAAAGATAAGTGTGGAACTGTTCCATAAATTTATTCAAATGCATAATTGATGACGATGTCATCAGGAAAAGGCCACCATCTACAGACTAGTCTAATATAAAGTGCATTGTCTGCTCGACCCCAGTGGATTTGTCAGTTCTCGCTTTCGAGAACCCGACATAACAATAAGCAAATCATCAAAGAGAACGTAGACCATGAGTGTTGCGATTGTCAGAGACATGACAACGTAGTTGTAATCAACGTTCGAAACCATTCTATTTTACCAACAAAAAACAAAGTTATCTAACTTTACAAATAAAAATTTGCTGCTTCCTGACAATATTAAAATGTTACCAAAAATTTTTTATTCGTCTTCGAAGTCCCTAGTGCGCCGTTGACACTAAGTACTATTTCAGATGTGGTCACATGACTAAAAAATAGGTCAGTTGAAGGCCCAAGTTGATGCTTGTTTACAACCAGTTAGTGAGAATGAACACAGACCAACCTGGACCACTAGTTTGCATTGGTTGCGGCCAAAATGGGCCTGAAAAGGTGTTCACATTGCTCTCCGTCAGAGTGATACTACAAGACCAATTTACTCCTTGTTTGGACTCATCGGATAGAGTGCAAATACAAGATCTAATCAGCAGACCTTCGTGTTAACGGAATCACACATAAATTCCCTCGTCACAAACGATACTTATGAGTTTTGACTCATGATTTGAAGGGCTCCATACTTGATCCCATAAACAGGTTATCTTTCACAAAATGGTCCAACCAAGAACGAAACCGGACGTGGAATATCGGTTTGAGAGTGAGCATCTCGAAGTAGGAGGTTTATATACCTGGTATTATGTCTGACTTTGGCCGGATGCTGTGTACAAGTTCCGGAACAGAAAGATAAAAAAAGAATGTGCAACTACATTCTCAACATACACGGAAGCTTACACGCCCTTTGGAATCACTCCTGAACATTTTCTGTTATATGGGTCAAAAATAAATTATTTTGTACATCTCGAAGTAGGAGGTTTATATACCTGGTATTATGTCTGACTTTGGCCGGATGCTGTGTACAAGTTCCGGAACAGAAAGATAAAAAAAGAATGTGCAACTACATTCTCAACATACACGGAAGCTTACACGCCCTTTGGAATCACTCCTGAACATTTTCTGTTATATGGGTCAAAAATAAATTATTTTGTACATCAGCCTAGCCGGAGTTGGTTAATCACAGCCGCGTCAACGAATTTTAGGAACTAGATTACTGTGACTCAATAAAATCTCTAATATGGAGTCAAGGTTACAACGATTACTCGTTGTCAACATGCCTTCGAAAATGGGTGAAACTGACAAGACAAACGAGTCAAATTGTGCAGTCACATCGTTGACCCACTTTAACGGGTCATCTTCCGCTTCAGCAGTTAAACTGCTACAGAGTCCCCGAAGTTAATCGCACCTATAAAAAATGAGCTGATTTCAATAGTCTGCTATCACCTGAAAAACATTTAGCGGTAGCCAGCGGGCTTAATGAATGATCACGGCTTCAACTGCATCCCAAGTTCGTTTAAGCTACAAGACTGGGTACGTTGTAGTTTGAAGCATGGAACTATTGACTTCTTTCTACCAAATCGTGATGACCTTGTTTGTCGATATTTGCAACTGTGTTCATTAATTAATCGTCCTGATTATCTATTCTTCACAACATTAATGGGAACAATCGAAGCAACATTTCTAAACGGTCTGCTGAGCAGACGTTTCTCTGGGGTGTAAAGGATGGTTTAACCATTGTACTTTATCTCTCATTGTTAGTCATAGGTGTACTTTCAATTAATTAGCTTGGTACTGGAGGGTCAATATGAAATTCTACTTGCACGTGCCGTATTCTGCTGGATTTAGTCAAAGTTATAAACAGGATGATTCAGTCTAAACTTTTCAATCTACAAAATCAAGCGGTAATGAACCCTTGTAAACTTTTGCCGGAAAGGTAAAATTTTTAATGTGTAGTTTTTACAAATAGGCTTTCCGTGGTTTGTTATTGCAATTGTTTTATGGTTGGAGCTAGAACAGCGATAGGTATTTGGGTTGTAAGTCATAACCTGTTGACCAACGTACATACTTGCAGTTAATCGTTTCAAGAACGGTGTAACGGTGTATACAGATTGCTCCTAAACGATCTAATGCTTGAGCCAGACTGCATTTCTATGCGGTTTTAGTTAGCGCTTCAAACGTTGGTACTGGTCCACGGACTTCATGGAGTACGAGATAAATGACAAAACCAACCCGCAAAGTTAAAAGGACGTACCGCAAAAACTTGCGCTCAGCAATTTGCTGCTAACATAATCGGCAATATCCAATCCTCTAAAATTGTTAACATTTTACTTCGGTCTGGTGAACCGCTTCACCCTAGTCCGAATGTTTCTTAACGTTTTCGAACAGCCGAGTTTTGAGACTACGATGATGCTGAGAGTTGCGTCTTCGTAGGTAGAGAGACAACAATGTATCTAATAACAGCATTCAAGAGGTAAATAATGCGCCAGTCCATCTCGGAAACGGACCAACTCGATAGTAATGTACGAAGGTGAAAACACCGGTATTTTCATTGCAAATCAATAGGTATCACGTTGATGTTTATTCTCTACAGTATTACCTTAGTTAAAACCATGAGGCGCGTGTGGGATCGCGGGAAGCTTGGTTAATCGCAGAATCACAGCTTTGTAAAAGCGCTTTTCAGGTGTGTCTCATGCTGGAAGAACGATACTATTTAAGACCGTTGGAAAATTATATATTTTATAAAAGACGCACTATTGTGGCTTTTTGATTTTTCATATTCAGCTATTGTGAATCCATGCTACTATTGAACCTGATACACTCGGTCCCGTTACCGTTCAACTGATCATAGGCAGTCGTATTCGTTAGTATGATTCATTCATTAAGTCATTTATAACGGCTATGAGGTTGACCGGACGATCCTCTGGTTTAAGCCGCCATACACATCAACATTGGCATGCAGTAATCTCGAACAAAAAAGTATGAAAATATACAAAGCAAAATAAGGACATGTAAGACAAGATAATAAAAAGAGAAAATGTAAATACAAGCCCATCACTGGGTACATGTGAATTCCAGCTCTGATAGCCTATTAGCCAGAGATTTATGTGATCACGAGAGCCCCGATGGAACGAGCGAAACCTATCCACTACAGTCAACGGAGTGGGTAGGGTCTCCAGTGTTCATGACCGCGTCGTTACTTGACAACTCGACTTTATCCGACTGTTGTTTGTCTTAATAAATAAAGTTCGGTACACCGAACGCTCATTTGGAGTAAATAGTACATGTTGAAGACATCACGGACTGCACAATCGTTGATCAACGGATTACGCAACATTAGTTTTCCAAGACGCTGTCGACTAATTTGGTCACTCAGTTTGTTCAGTACGTAAACATTTATTCGGCGAAGAGAGAAGGCGGAACAACTGAGCTTGACTATCGTTACTGATGGGAGGACCACAACTTCTGATACTTCCTGACGGTTTGTGCAGCAAAATGAGCTTAATTTGAAAGAAACTACCTTAGGTCTCTGGCTTTAAAGGTGCTTCCTGAAAGTCAGTATGAATTAGAGGTTTTATGGAAACCTTGTGAGACTAGTGGTCCATAAATCTTACTTACGTGACAATAGACATTCTGTCTAGTTCGGTGCAGAGATAAAAAGATACGAGTGTCTCCGACTGAACCAGAACAATTTAGAATACAGATTTTACCATAAAGCAAATTGGAAACAAAATTTATCATCCCCGCAATCTACCTTTTCAATGAACAGACAATGCTGAGCAATTATTTTTGAATTCCTGTTTAAAACTGCGCACGAATTAATGTTCCGGATTGAAAAAATTAGTTCACGCATTCGATTGAATAAGGTGTTATTTTTGACATGAAGGAGTGTCAGATAAATGAAATGAACGTATAAATAACGTCATAAACCCCATCAAAAGATAATTAGATTACTCAGAGAGGTGCGCAAAAATTTGCGTTATCGATCAAAAAAGTGGACAGTACCTGTTAATATAGCTCACTTGGCGAAAACCAGACAAGACATATGTGTGACCCTCACTTTCCACTTAGTGGAGTTTACATATGTAGTTGATGAGCGCCTTTGCCGACACAGTGCAATACGCCAGTTTTATTTTGATCGAAGGCGGAGTGTATTCTCTTGCTAAAGTAAGTCTGAAGGCTCTGAAGTTCAATTCTACCACGATTCCCTCGAAAACGTTTTTTGAGTCTTTATTTTCAGACATCAACTACATGAACGCGTGGTTAGCATGAATTCTCACCCGTTGCCAAACGTGTAAAGCTGGTTTAAGCGGTTGAGTATCTTGTGCAAACATGTATACATTTACGGTCGATTTTCCAGCGTTATCACTAGCTTCGACGCGCGCGTCATTATTTTGGATTCTTCTCATACTACTTAGTAGTGACGGAGATTGGTATACAAAAATACATGCTATTACGCAACAATTGAGATGACGCCTTGACGATCATGAAGACTATTATCATATTTGTACAATGGCAGGGAACAGGTAGGTAGGAACATTAGTACTAATGAGTAGTGTGGCATATTTTCTAATATGGATGATTGAGTTGTAAAAATGAAGACTAGTCGGGCTCACATCAGTTACAAAAACAACGTCTTCACGTGGCGGATGTTCTGTCAGCTGAATTACACGGCCAAAGTGAAGTAGTCTACCTCTGAAAACAGTTGGTGAAGTCTACAGAGCACAATGGGATGAGCTAATAACTGAATTCATATTGAAAATATTGATTTCCGGAGTTTGTTCTGTAAATTAGCTGCCACCGTACTTGCCGCATGGCGATATGCTATTCTTGTCGCTGTTTCAAATCTAGCCTGAACAGTTGGTTGCAACTGGATGTCCTCCTAATACTGTGCTAACGTATACACAGAGAATAATTCAACACGAACGAATAGATTTTTATAAACCATTTTTATTTATTTTTTATGAAGTTTCAATTTTAGTGCCTGAAAATATGTGTAGAATTCAACCACCAAATGATCATTATTGAGATTGTTATTTATCCTCCCATATATGAAGAAAGATGTTTTGCGGATTTCTTTACATATCCGTCAACACACTGTTAAAATTAATGTTGTACTACTCTCACATTCGTGGGCAAGTTCAGAGCCAATCAGTTGAATAAACTCGGCAGACCACACACTGATGGAACGTAGGTCAGAAAATTACGGATGTTATTGACGATGTTAGTGGTTAGGACAGAAAATACTTTTAAAATTGCAGAGTGTAAAAAGCAGAGTTTCCAGGATGCATATTGACGGTTGGTCACAGGGCATTTCAGCGGAAGAGGACGGCAATAAAGTGGATTTTACATATCATCATCAAAGATAGCAATACCTCAATGATTCACACTTATGCTTAACTGCTACAGAACTACGAAGAGGAAAAAACAAACCTTTATAGGAAGAGATAAAAAAGAAGGGAAAAAGGAGAGACCTAACTATTAAAGAACAATAGCCACATCTATATTCAAACATACAACATCACGGTGCTTACACCTTGCAAAAAATAACAACCAAGCTGTAATTGAAAGTAACGTAACAAGTAACGTAGCAAGACAGCTTCATTACAGCTTTCACTGTCTCGCGTCATTAAGTGCACCTACTTCACAAACAACTCAGCCAAACAACGACACTATTCACGCCCTTGAGCTCGGTTATCTGCCATCTTACCTAACATATCCAGCCACCGACTCTGTAAGTTGTGAGGGCCTCAGCCCACAAGACGAACTTGATCAATAGTGACCAACCCCTTCGTGAACGACTTCATTGACTACGCCAGGTTACCGTCTGTCCATCTCGCACCTAGCGCCAGTCGCCCGCAGCATGGACAAGGTGTGTTTCGTGTGGCGGACGATTGGATGACATTCTTAGTGCATGACATAACCATCTAAGTCTGTGGAAGTGTAAGGATTGAACAAAAGAACTCGCTTGACAATCAATGCCAAACACCCGCTTCCTAAACTCCTCGTTGTTTACTCACTGTGCCACCCGATGCAAGCGATTGGACGCAGACATCGGTGGTTAAATATCTGAAGATGGTTCACGTCTCCTATCCTGAGTGGCTACGTTTCGCTGTCGTATAGTAATACAAACCTCATTATCGCGACCTACAAACCTAAGAGAGGTATCTCTCTCTAACGTTGTTTATGCCATCCGAATATTATCAAACAGCGGCACCTTGTCGCTAGCATAATCAAGATCAGTCAGCCCTCCACCAGGCAGGAGGTTCACGCCGGCATCTTGTGTGTTGGAGACAATCCTCCATTATTTTGTCTATGACAAAAGTAAACAAAAATGGTGAAAGCGGACAGCCTTGGCGTACGCCGCTCCTAGTGCTGAGACTGTCAGACAGTTCACAGTAAACCCTAACCTGAGCTGAAGTACGGAAATAAAACGCCAGCAGTATGTTCACATAATTGGTCGGTACATCCCTGTGTTTAAGTGGCTCTAAAAGTGTAGATCAATCCACCAAATCGAACGCAATTTATGGTCGAGAAATACGATGATTGTTGGCCGGCGGCACACATGACGCTGCTCGAGAATTTGCCGAAGAGTAAAAATGTGATCTATACATCCCCGACCAGAACGAAAACCTACCTGTTCTTCTCTAGTGTTTAACTCCCGAACTGCAATGAGTCGACGGAGTATAATGGATGCCAAAACCCTAGAAATGACTGGGGTCAAACTAATTCCCAACTGCTTACCCCCCGAATTGCAGTGAGTCGACGAACTCTAATGGATGCCAGTTGTACAGAGGAGAATTGACGAAATCAGATGTTATCATTTATTACTTTACCTTTAAAATAAAATCACGCCGGTCCTTTGAAAACTTAAACAACCTTAGTATTCAAAAAGTACCCAGCTTTTTGGAGATTTATAAGACTGGATGGCTTGAGTTCTTATTGCATATTGCAATAGACTTGGCAGTATATAAAAATGAACAAGCATGCTTGTTATTATTTAAGTTAAAGTCCGTTCGATTAAACTTATTTAGGCTTTTCTGAGTCAACTGTATGTGCTTGTTAATAATGCGGAGTTTTTGATCAATTTTTCAAATCTATCTTATGTTTATATAAACTTGCTAAATAAACTGAGTTTCGTTAACTGTACAACAGTGAAAGTTATGACTTAAATAAGGTGAGTGATAAAAACTAGTTTCTTTTGTCTTGATTATATAAGGAATGACTATCTAAAAATGGCACGGTTGCAAACAGCTCTTTTCTGTTATTCACTCTAGACATATATGACCACATGAGAATTATTCGATTTTTGCATATAAAATTGGCATACGATGAAACGGAATGTTCGCGATCTTGTAAGTTGCATGAATGACGACCATACAGTTTGTCAGTGTGCAGGTGCGTGAATAACTGTGCATGTGGTCAATGTGTTTGAACTGTAAGTTATGTATTGTTAATTGGGCTGACAAGGTTCACGTTCGAACGGGATTTCAGTGGTTTGCGGATAACTGACAGTGTGAAATGTAGTTTCTGCAGGAATTGTTTTTAAGCGCATGGCTTGAAGTCGTGCAGTCTAGTTGTGGTTACCTAGACTGTCGATACAAATCACGCCTACATAGACCGAGAATGGGCGCCGCAATTTGCGAATGCTTCTGAATGCATCAATGACACGAATTTCATCACCTGAAAGTATCAAATGCGATCTGATAGTATCTGAGGTTTGCTTATTTACTAACATCCACAGTTATTTTGAAAGATTATCCCGGATCCTGCTTAATAGGTGCCAGTTGGGTATCAGCAGGTATGGAAAAAGAATTTTGACAAACTGGCATAGAGGTCTGATACTGTTACCTTGGGATAAACTGTTACCACTGAGAAGTAGTACGTTTTGGCTTATGCATCACCTTCTGTTCCGTTCACATGCAGCACGGCTGACGACATCCATGACAACGACCGAAACCAAAGAACGCTTGCGCGTGTCAGTAACCACAAGTGGCATGAGCTACATCACTTATGGTTCGACTCACATACCACGTATATAGCGTAAACGCGAAGGAATGAGACCAGGAGGCATGTGAGTGGAGGCCGTTGTGGACCAGCCAATCCATGTTGGTTGGCCAGATGGTGGTATGATAGTGAAACCCTTATCACTCGGTAAGAAATAACTGGAGAGACCACAGTGGCAACATCCAAGCTTGGAGGAGATATACTGCAAATATAAAGGAAGGTTTAGTTCAGTATAGGGGAATATATTAATGCACTCCATGTGGGGTTAGTAACAACAAAAATTTTAACATGCATTGAGAAACCAAACGTAATTTTTCATCAAACAACACAAAAATACTACAGAGGAAAATAACAGGCAACAAATTACTGTGCTCTAGTGTTCTGTAAAACCTAGCAAAATAGTGACCAATCGACGGGGGTTGTTGGTCGATACAAACGGAAAATCCAAAAAACCCCATTATACCCCCATACACACAACAACAAACAGACACACCACCACCCTTCTAGAATGTCGTCCGTGCGTTTCCCAGGACCGTCATCAATCCGTACCACCAAAGTATAATTTTATATGAATATCGACCAGAAATTTTATAATCAGGTATTCAGAATAAAAAAGACAATATATAGCTACCAGAAGAATTACCATTTTTAGAAGGACGTCAGTACGCAGACAAATAAGTTCAAAATATCTTCAATCTTTTGTTCAATCAAAATTCATATTAGTGTGTTTTAGCTTGGTCGATACTTGTTTGACTTGGACAGAATAGTTTAAATTTCTTCGCTTATTTCTGTTAGTATTCAACTGCAACAATTTGACTTTTTCTCAACCAAACATTGATAGGCTACACCTTCTGACTGTGTACCAAAGGCGTATGTTTACCTTTGGTAATTTTAACGCATAAAGAATACTCAGTACTCATGTGGCCGATCGTACCGTCTCAGTGTGCTGGTCAAATTTGGACTTAAAACGCATATATTTTTAGAACTGTATAAAACCATGAGACACAAAATATCCGATAAAAGTTGTTATCACTTCAGCATAGATATTCCAGCAACAACGAAGAAAACAAAAACGAGTGAAATTAATTAGTAGGTCAATTTTAACGGTTAATAGAATATATATCTCATTTTTCAACGTGAACTATGTAATTCTTTGCTTGCTATTTACAAGGGTTTCTGATAATTTTTATTGATTTTCTGTCAGGCTAGCGTGCAAGCACGTTTTAACTCATTTTTAGCGCTCTGTTGGATTCTGTGTAATCTACATTAAGATTATACTTCAGGTCGTGTCAACATCCAGGCCAATCTAAACCCTGGAAAGTGTGGCAAAAAACAGAGAAATTAGACAGATGTGATGCATGTATGGACGACACAGATTAGTGAAAGAGAAAATTCACTTCTCCCATCCAAGCAGTAGGAGAGAAAAGGTGTGCCTCAGATGAGTTGATGAGAAAAGCTGACGTATGTCTTTCAGTCAGCCTAATTAAATTCATCTTTCCCTCCGGAAAAATCGACTTTAAACAACCAATACTCTGTCGTTTTACTTCGCGTAGTGAAATCTTTCCTCTCCTTTTGTACAGCTTGTTGGTGAAACACCTAACCATCGGGAGCCTTCAGATAATTATTTCCGTCTCCCTTAATAACAACACTTTAAAGATCACTCCAGGGAGAATGAGGTCCCGTTCATTAGGATAGATTAAACATATGTATATATCTGTACACATATATACATATGAATGTGTTAATTATTCCATGAGGATATTCCGATAGTTTGTGTGTGACACCCTTCATACAAAAAAGTGTACGTTTCTGTTCAAAAAAAGAAATACTGACCATTGTACTCGAAGCCGATCGTGTAAGTCTTTCTTTATCCCCTTTCGGTAAGATATCCCGCTTCCACGGTCATGGGTGGTGTTACCTGCTAATTGACAACAACATTGAGTCACTCCAACCTGATTGATGTCTCACTTTTACACATTCCCTCATCCTTGTGAGACAGACGCCTCTGCCTTTGGGGGTTATCGGAACTGCATTAAGAATAGCACCTCACAGGTAGAAATAATGAAGTATTAATCAATGACTGTGACTACAAATCAATTAACAGCACTCATTCATAGAACTCATGGGGTAAAAACCACACCGATCATTGAACAGCAAAGAATTTATACTCGCTGCGTGACAGAGTGAGACAACAAGACAAAAGAAATTGTTGAATGGTCGTAACACATGCAGTATTCATTGATTTTATAAGTGTAGTTACTCTATATTCATTTGTGAATATTCTTATTGCAGTTGGTTTTGTGACGTTTGCATCGAACAGCACGGTTTCTGCTTGCACATCATTCAGTAAAACTAAGTTTCTACCGGAAAAACTAAGCAAAACACGAATGATATTATCAGTATTTCACTTTCTTCAGTTACATTCTATTCAACAGTCAGCATCTGTTTAATTGCCCACCATTGAAACCCCTTACAATGTAAACTATACTTCTGTGCTTGGAACTTGAACCGGATACCTATACTGCATTTCGACATGACGCATACTACAACGGCAGTCAAATCACACGAATGCCTTATCTGTTATCAGCATCCTGTTGGTTATTAAGCTCACAACATTCGCAAAACACAGTCGCATAAAACGTGGTAGGCTAAATTTCTTGAGGCCATCATTCAACTGAGAAAATAACCGCGTAAAAATGAACGAAATAGCCGCAACAAACTTAGGCATACATTCTATGTTGTTATGGTGCTTAAGATCAACCTAAAGCCAGACGTTCACGTTAACGTCAAATGCTTAGGGACAAGGCATGTATCACAGCCCATCCGTCAGTTCACTGCCGACCTGGTAGAGAACTGACACCCGAGTCTCATGTACCCAACACTTTTTTATGTTTCCTCTGTCTACTTCATGTCACAGTGAGGCAACCTAGTTGATTCTGAAATTGAGAAAATCCTAGGGTTGTAACAAAGGCAGCCATGCATATGAGATACTTCCAAGAATGTTCACGGATGTAGAAGTGTGTTCTTAGGTAAGCACTAATCAAAGGACGTCTTTCAGAGGGAAAAGTGAAACAATCTTTTGAAATTGGAGCAAACAACCTGTTGACTTACAGTAAAATAGTTCAACCGGAAGTTAAGCGCATCTTCACAAAAGCGGCGTGACGGTAACTGAACCCACGCATTACATATAACATATCGTAAATTGAAAACCATATTTCCTGAATTCTTTCCTGATATTTTCGTTTTTTCACTATCGGGAAAATCTGATCTGAATGAGGCTGCCACACGAAGATATCACTGAAATGACCCTGAGAAAGAGGAATGGTGCTTCATCTGACGTGCTAATAACAGTTGCGAGCTAATCCTAAGAATGACATTTTTGTCCTTTAGATTGTACGAAATAGCCATGGTGAATAGTATGAAAGGAGCAGAGTCATATTTTTAGGCGCTGAAACATTTTCTGTTACTTCTCACTACATCAAGTTGACAGGGGCCAGTGATTTCTCAGAAAGATGACCCCAAGCTCATACATCTCACATCGTAATGGAATGCTTGGTTCTTCTGGGTTCGAGATTTTTGGCTGACCGGCTTGCAGTCCTTCCCACAATCCTGTGAGAAATCTATGCGGTTTATAAGTTTGTTAAGCATACAGAGATGTAAAGTTTGCAAACCGAAAGCAGACCGAAATTGGCCTTGGAACTAACCTATAAGGGCTTAAGTTCTAACCTACTGTATTCGTCGGCTGGAATGGTTCCGAATCGATACGCCAGAAGGTCAAGGAGAATCGATAAGCTTACAGCCCACTGCTCCATTGCAAAGCGCAGTGTGCAGAGTGATTTTTCGCTTTTCTCGTATGACGTTTATCCATTCGACTGAATAATTCTTTTTTTTATAAAAGCGGCTCGATTGGAACTTAGCATACTACTTTCTAATACAATTTGTTCATCTTTCCGAAACTTCCTACCGTTCACAAACAACAAGAAGATGCAGCGACCCCCAGATTAGAGGCCAAGCCCCAATAGCAACCATTTACGATAAGTCCTAAGACGGTTTTATTTCAACTCTACGTTCTACAGAGACTACTTACCTAATCCCTACAACAAACATTCGTTTGGATACCGCAACAGTCTTTTGGCGACCACACACGGCCGGTACGTGTTCCCGGTTGGTGGGCTAAACAATCTTCCCCCACCTGCTTAAAAATTGATTTCCTCGTTATGAGTAATATTCACAAGATATCGGACCAAGTCTGGCGACAGACGGTCATTACTAGACCGACAGGTTTTGTAATCCGAACAGAAGATCCTGACTAACCAACAGCAGAAATGTAGCTGCGCCGTAAATCCAGATCCCATTAAGACTGTTGCTCGCTGTGTAATAACTGGATGTGCGAGGCAGTTTTTTGAGCCGAAAAATGGAATGACTCATTCCAGTACTCGCTGTAAGTAATAAATACCTTCATCGGACAGAGTAGAAGTAAGCAGAGCAGAAAGTTCGAACGTAATAGCTCAGAAACAAGAAGTTGATGGGTAACGAAGTCTAGGCGTCCACAGGTAACGAAACGTATTAAACTAAAAAGATATATTTATGGCGTTGTGACTGAGAGTTAGGTAACAGTTTTTGAACGTCGGATGTATCCACAAGCTTAGTGCTGGTCCGCTACTTCGAGAGAAAGCCACTGAAATGACTTATGTTTTGTAATAAGATACGCCATCTACGAGCAGTAGTCGGCGTCCAAAATTTATTCCAGAAAACAATACCATTTCAGCTGCTTCCTCTGGAAGATGTGCAAGTACAACGCAACCACGTCAGAGGGCCGTCTTTTACAATCCAACGTGAAGAGAGACCAGAAGATGAACATTCATTTTTGATGAAGCTTCCAAAACAAAGAGTTGGATAGTAAGAGGATAACTGTCGATAAGGTAGAACTAATGCAGTGCAGACAGTGGAGGGGTGATGTCGACGGTGATAGTAACATGGAGAAACCGGCAGGTTTGTCACAAAGACGCTCACCAGCTTTGTGTTGCTCACGACGCGGATCCAAAAGCAGAAATGACAAAAGTAACATTTTGGTCTTGGCCGTGGATAATTAACAATAAACTGGCACATGTGATCAGAAGGACATTATCTTCGCTCGGCTGTCTTTCCGTCAACGCTTAGTTCTATCTGAACTATTCAAAGTTGGTCTTCACACGTACGTCCATATCGTCTGTTGTCTAGCCTTCAGATTCAGGAATAATTGAGACTGTCAATCTGATACACACACAACGTATCACGACGCGTTGCATTTATGGTAGTCTTCCTAAACTTGCCAAGCAGGTGTGGTAAAAATAAACCACACAAATCGTACGATTTATGATGACGCGGCTATTGTAAGTCAGTCGCTGATGATGACACAAGGTGACCCTTTGGTCTTCGTCCTAAGATTCTCGCAGAAATGAGGTTAATTTGCTTAAATAATTC
>JTDE01001011.1:72537-159407 GCA_014338405.1 Paragonimus skrjabini miyazakii | reverse complement strand
TAGGCGACGGCGGAGATATTTTGAACTTAGGTAGCACTACACCGCTTAAGCTCTCCGATTTGAAGCCTTAAGTGTACAAGAACTTCAGTCCGTTTTCTTCCCTCTGCCTATAGGCGTGTATTTTAGCTAAAGCTGTTGTATGTGCCAACGATTATTAAAAAGACACAAAGCAAGGGAGATGAAGAAAAATCAGTAACGACACAATGCTCGCTGGTTGGTTTCGATTACATGCCCTGAATCATACTGTAAAATTACTTATAAAAGTGAATAGCGGGCGAACTAACGCAAGAGTTAAATAAATCAATAAACTCTTGTTGAACACGGACTTATTAGTGGCGAATAGTATATTATAACTAGGTCTCAAGAGCCATTTAAGTATTTGGGAAGGCACAGTCTACTTGAAGTGCATAAACCACTTCCAATCACATTCATAGCGACGATGTCCCTAGAGGGTTCACTTTTCCAGGTTCTGAAATACGATCTCTATGTGAATGGTTTCACCTTATTACTACCAGTTAGGGCAGCTGTATAATCAATTCATGTAACCTTGAGTGGGATGTCATATTGCTGATACTATCCAGCCACTAAAAGCATTCAAACTCACCAGTGGAATGTAAAGATAGTCAGTGTACACATGCCGACAACTGAAGAAAATATATTTGCTGTTATATTTCATTCTAACAGCAAATCCTCTAACAGCCACATCGAATCATAGAAGCCATAAAACATGTGAGAAGCCAAATCGATGTGCTTTTGATCAGGCATAAGATTGGTACGAAGAGATAAATGCGCTATCTGAAATGGAATAAGAAACCGGAGTTGATAAGAAATGAGCACTGGCAAAGCGATATGACGGAATGCAACATGACCTAAACTACAAACCGTAGTAGCAAATACCGCTTGCTAAACTTCAATTCATTTTGTTCCCGAATCAATCTGCATGACATCTATAACATCCATTACATCCTGGATGACAGCAAGCTTTCTTCGAGGCAAAAATAAGCGTTAATCGACAAACTTTCATTTTTGGACTGAAAGATGACTAGGGGACACCCAAGTTACCTGGGTAACCAAATAACCATGGTGATTGTTGATAGTTTTGGGATTAACTCTGGTTAGTGTAACTAATATTGGTCTCTTATTTTAAACCGTAGCAACCTTTTTCTAAGAACTGTGTACACTTCATTGCACTTTAGATGAAGCAGTGAAATGTGCTCAAGGGAAGTAAAATCTTGAAGTATGTACTTTCTGACTTGTCCTGAAATTCGTTTATCTTGAAACCTGAACATGACATTATTCATAAATGCATAGTGTACAAACAATCTTTGATGAAAAGGACATTCTGAAGTTTTTCGCTTAAAGGATTCAATTAACTACTGCAAGCAAACGATTCAGGTTATTTGTTATTTTTCTTTCAAATTCTCACGATTCTAGTTCGGAAACCACGCAGTATTAAAATAGGATTAGACCTGGTTACATAAATTTTGCACGAAAGCAAATCCATCTGGATTGTTACGGTACATTCGTAAGAAAGTTACCTTTCATATAAACAGTTTTTTGACTGGCAATGGTTCCAACCTTGTAGGTATAAAGATCTTAGGTCAAACGGCGATTTTGTTCGTCAATAGTTAGTGACCCTTCTCACTATTATTGGTTTAGGTTCAAATCCTATCAACGACAATGATAAGTATCGAGGACACTCTGCAACAAAGGAAAGATTTGAGTCTGCAAAGTTCCTCCGAATGTGATAGCTGTCCACAAATATGAATAATGCTCAGTTTATACTATAGGTTTTCAAAAAGGCACTCATTAATATGAATACGCCCAAGTCAATTTATCACATGCTGTCAACTTAATGACATCTATCAATCAATCGGACGTACTACATCAATTAAAAACGATCCAGCCTGATGAATTGACGGAAAGAGTACAACTGTTAGCATACCATCAATAACCAACCCCTGTCTACGTTTGCCAGCTGGAAAAGTTTAAAAAATATTAATCGTACAGAACTACGTTTTGGAAAATAAGCAAACCGTTTTGATGAGGACCATCGCACTTACTTTCCAGTCCTGTCAGAGAACATTCATTCTTTATCACGTACAAAATGATATTGAGTGCCAGATTGACAATGAAAACAATTGGTATACTTTTATATTTTGTTCAGCGCGTTTCGAATTTCTTTGTATTAACACTTAGGCAAACAGTGATTTCCATGGTCCACTTTTCCCAGTAAGCATTTCCTAGTCTGCGTAACGGTCTGTTTGCCTTCTCTCAGGAATTACTAAAGTACACACGGCCGGTTCAAGATTGGAGTGTGTAATTTCTTGAAAAGAACGCTGATTTGCATACAGAATTATCCGACCGATTCGAAAAGAAGCACAGGAGAAAGTAAGCCGAAATTATTTTACCTGTACCACTACAGAACTCTATCAGCTTGTCTAGTGAAGACGAAATCGACTGGATGTTCAAGGTCCGTTTGCACCTCTATCGGGCTAGGGTGAATTCGATTTTAAGTCCAAGCAATTAATTCACAGAAGTTTGTTCAGTATGGTATTTGAAACGAATATAACGAATCTCATGCCTATTAGTCGCACTTCATGATATCTTTCCGAAACTTCAAGCTTCCAAACTATTTCAGCTTAGTGAAGCTTATATTTTACCGCTCCCGCTGTGATGCAAAATTCTAACGAATTTCTTGCGTTGCTAGATCAATGTGACTGTCCGCCCGTTATTTCTTCTCTAAGGTAGTTTACAATGCATGGGCTCAGTACGCTGAGCCTTTGGTTCCCATAACAATGCACAGTTCGGTAAGGTGATTCGGCTTGGATCGATGATGAGTTGTCAGGGAGGCGGAGGAGAGCAGTCAGAGTAGCAATTCTCCCGACCGGTCTGTTCAACTAAGGACATTAGTTTAAAGGTTGCTTTTGTAACGTTCTTCAATGATTTTCTTCTCAATCCGTAAAAACAAGGGTGTTAATGCTACGCGCTTACAAAAGAAGCATCTTGATTATCATTTTGTTATCAACGAACTATCGCAACATTTTGTCACAAATACTCGTGAGTAGTGCCTCGGCTACCCGAACTCATCGGAATATAAAAATACACAAACAGATCAGTTCATTACAGCTTATAAATCTATGATCAATGTCTCAAAACACGCGTAAGTTCACGAACGGTGTTTATCTCGGCTAACAGAAGTAGACTGAAACACCTATGGTGTTAGCTGTTCCAGAAGGATTAGCTTCAAAACCCTTTTTATGAGGCCTGGTAATCAAACAAACTGATCCCTTAGTCTAAAACTACTTGCTTCTAGCACATTACCCACAACCTCACAGCTCTTGATTACTTATCTAGTGGATAAGTTGGCATCGATTGCACGCACAATGAGCAGTCTGTCGGACTCTACTAACAATAGGCGTGCATTGAGAAAATATCGGTAGAGTACAGTGGACATTACCATGCAAAAAATTACTGCGTAAGATATACATTCGAAAATAATTATGTGCAGATAAGAACACCCAGGGAATAGCAAAGGTAAAGAAGAAGAAGGCAGTGTTCGAAGCGCCACTGGGTTCAATTCATTTTTATAAGGGCCTGGTGAAAAGAGGGACAATAGTTACAAAGTGGCGTCGAGGATGTGTTACGTACCGTTGCATGGGGGGGGAGAGATTTAATTGTTTATGTGCACAAAAGGATACCCGAAGAACAGCGATCATTTAGTTTATTGTGGAGGAGAAAGAAACTCAAGTGCGACATGGCCATGGGTTCAGGTCTGTACGATAAAGGCCTTAGCCGACTGTTATGACGGACCACAGTAACCTGGTTCAGTGTTTGTCTCTAGTCACCCATTACTGGTCTCATGCCGTGGATGGTGAAATCCCATTGGTGTAAGTATCAGATGTGAAACTGCCGAAGAGTTCTGCTGCCTGGTTTTGTCTGCCCCAGTTATCAAGTTTTGGTTTTACACAACGGATTAACTTCGGAATTTTTGTCAAATGGTGACAGTGGTTGAGTGATGGAACTGACAGATGTCGATAGAGAGTTGATTGTGCTAAATTCTCCAGGCTTAAGTTTGTGAAGTATTTGTGGTAAATTTAAGCGCCACTAACCAAAGAGGTTGAAACCGATAGCTATGGAATCAATGCGTTTAAATCATAGGTTCCACGAAGCTTGTTTTTTGAGTAGAAGCTAGAGGTTGTCTGCACTACGAACGGTGGCAACAAAAGAAGTGGTGAAGAATGTAGCTCTGAAGTATGCTGCAAGAAGATAGGATAATGATTTGCCTAGGGGTCCAGCCTTAAAAACGTTTTCACGCGTTTGCTCTAAAAAGAACTGTGACAAAAGCTGTTGGACTTTGCGCAGTAGGTTTAGGTAACAGTATTCCGGCAATCTTCTCTGTTGAAAAATAACATATTTATCAACAAAGCAACTTTATCACTTCGTGATAGCGTAAACACACCAAATCGAGTTTACTGCGTTCTAGAATACACGCACAATATTGGAAATGCACCGCTGCCTTATTCCATTGTTTAGTTTTAGTTCTCTTACAGAAGCATGCAGTGGATTGCAGCCTCCTATTAGTTCAATCTTCATCTGACAGTCAACAGGGGTGTTCCGCGACCAGAATTTGTCCGTTTCATATGGGAACCTAAATTTCTAACAACTGGTTAAATTTTGTACAGTGGTCAACTGAAGAAATTGTGTAACGTCAGGCAGTTACTACACAGACAACACATTGCCGAAGAGTATCGCAGCGCACTGATGGAGGTCACGTGTCTAGGGTTTTGTCAGCCTGACCCGCTGGTCGGGTTTCACGCGATGTTTTCTTCCTCACTGTACTGATAGCGCATAGGAACAAATATTTATAGCGTACCTATTCATCCAACTGCCGATTTTCATCTTTCTTTTTACCCTTGTAACCTTGTGTAGACGCTTAAACATTTATTTTGACGCGTAAGGACAGTCAGAGATAGTTCGCATACCCGAGCCTACGGCACATGTAGCACGTTTGCTATCTCTCTGTTGTGTCACCGTTTCAATGTTTTACGGCTCTTTTGTAAATAGAATGTATCAAAAATACATTGGTCGCTGCGTTGTTCTCCACTCCACCTGATCGTATAAGTCTTACGTTAGAAACTAACATTCCTTCAGGATTTTCCAGGCCCACCACAGCCCTCTGACATAACCACTGGGACGGTCAGATGTCTCCATTTCGCGCTCTTATGTATGCACTATCAGTCACTTACAATTGAAATTCACATAGTGGTGTGCGACAACATACTGACCATAGGATGGTGAGAACGAAGTCGACTGGGTTGCAGTTGGTCAGCAGTATTCGCTTTCCAACCCATGCATGGATCCGTAACAAGATGCCGATCGCAGAAACGAAACCTCGTCAATTTGCCATGACCATTGTGATTCGCGCTGATTTCTTTCGCCATCTCGAGGATGTGAGTTAATTTATTGTACCCTATGGAGTTGAAGGTTCTGGCCTAAAATAATGGGCGGTTAAATGAATGTAGTTGGTTGCCGTGTTAAACCCAAATGGCAATTGCGTTGTATGACTAATACACTCATCCTGCTCTAGTCCATCCACTGAACAATCTAACTTTGATTTGAATCACGGCAAGATAAGCAGTTTCCCTGTCATTGCAATTTGCAGTTGCAATCACGAAACTGCTTGGTGTTTACAACCTGTGTACTGACAGTGTACGCTTGCAAAGATACCGATTTGCTATTCACTCGCCTTTATGTTGGTCTGGCGAACGAACCGATTACGACCTGTTGAAATATCTATGTGGAGGCAGATATTACACATTTCTAACCGTATGTACACGAGACTTCCTTGGATGTTAGCTTAAACGATGATGACACAGTTAATTAAGCAGCAACTAGACCAAACTGAGTGGCGTATTTTTATGCATATTGCCAGCATTAAAACGTCAAAAGAGGTAGTTATTTGTGTATGCAGTTTACAACATTTTGACTGGACTTTTTATTCCTTCACAGCCTTTGTTAGGTTCTGGACGAAGAATTCCTGGATATATTGTCTAGTTTTGGTCAGTATGAACTGTCATGTAACCATCTAACTAGCCAGCAGCTCTCATATCAGTGTTATGTACGCGCTAGCATGCAGTGCACACAGTGGGTGTACCTTACGGAATGCTTCCCAGCGGCCACTGTCATGCACCTTGACACACATCAGAGCAGGAACACATTACTTTACAATATTTGTTTGCCTTATGCAAATACACATATGGAGATGCAAACTAGCGTTAGTACCCTGTCGTACGTCAGGGTAAGATGCACCATTCTGAGCGCTTGCTGGACATCTGTAGTGTGGGAGAAAATGTGACATTCTGCTTTATACAAAGGTGGCTTGTAATTTGCACTTTTAAATTTATTCGAATTTGCCGTAGCTTATTGCCCTCCCTCTTGCTTGCACCTGAATGAGTGACGTTCAACTTCAGTCAGGTCAATCACCCTAATGCACAGTCTTTGCTCTATATCAGAACAAACTATTCTATCCTCTGATTTGTTCATATAATCACCGGATTCTGTCAGTATGGTGGACAGTCGGTCGTGATTGACTTGATCCAAATAGCCGAGTGATATCCCGGGAATTTGACAAACATACTTGTTGAGGCAGTCATGAATGTTTAAACCACAAACGATTAGGTAACTTCTAGGGAAGGCAAGGTCAAACGCGGAGTAAGTTCCCATAAGCTTCCCTGTTTCTAAACAAAAATCTTGAATAACTTTCTTGCGTTTCGTTATTCCTTAAAAGAAACCGTCGGTAGAACCACTGGTATTGCCCGATCCTCTTTTTTCCAGTCTGAATTACTCCCATCCATTCGATCTCCCCTAAAGCGGTCAATAATGCACTGGTTCCAAAACTGAGAATATTTTAAGATTCAAACTACTGATCTCAAGTTTACTTCGTCAGTGGCTTAGCAAAGGAAAAACAGTGCAGGGACCCATACCATAAATCAGTCTAATCCTTTCAATAACAGCTCAATTGCCCGTAATATCAATCCAGCGTGCGTTAACATTGAGGTCAGCCACAACTTGTACTAAACTCGCTTGCCGAAAGTTGCGTTGTTTACAGAAGGTGTAGTCCAGTTAATGTTATTTTTTGAAGTCCTTCTCTACTAAATAATAAGATCCATTTCAGTAGTGGTTTTAATTAAAATCCATACCTAAGAGACCAAGTAAGTCCGTGACCCACCAGTTGTAACACTGGGGTACACTGTGATTACCAAATTGTCACTTCTGTACGGATGTATAGTGGGGAGCATTATTCTCAAAGGACAGAGTACTGCTCTAACTCAGTTTATCTGTTCAAATTTAATCTATTAATCAAGACATTCTGTGAGTGTTTGGAACAATGACGAAATTGTTGCACACCTAAACTACAGACAATAATATGGTCCAATGATTATAGGCCATATCTTTCCATCCAAATTGTTGCTAGGAGCCAGCTGATGTTCTTCATTAATTATTTTTCACCCAAACGTCAAATGTTCATTACGCTAACTTGTCATGTTACAATCAGATCTATCTTAAAGTGTAGCATGTTTTAAAAATGCTTACTTTACCATTTGAAGCATTGAGTTCCCTTTATCCAGTTCATTAAGACGGCAAGAAGAAATACATTGCGAGATGTAAGCATTTCGTTTATTCCCATCAGTCGAATACATAAAACATTCAGTTATATGGGTTCGGCACATGGCGACAAAACATGTTCCATGACATATTTTCCATGATATATTGATCTTTACATGTAGCATCCTGGAATGTGGCATACTTCAAAAGATCCTCACCCTGGTTGATGGCGTCTTCCAACCTGTTTTAACTGCACATCACTGTACGATGTAGCACTAGATTTACGGATCGGCTATTAGTCGAATTCTACAGAGCACGCAGACTGGTCGGACAAAGTCGTAAACACTCAGTTACGGGTTACTTTTTGATATTATCTTATTATAAAAGTTAACCGAATGTTTAACAATGCAATTTATACACCTCTGACTATATACATGCAAACTGTTCCCTGACCTGAGAGCAGTCTTTAGGTTTTCGAACGAAACAGATGAAACTTATTCTTGAGTTAGTCAGGTTCAAAGTCCACTGGTCTGCTGAGCAATGAGCAAAAATTCTCGATTGAGAAAATGTGGTAGGCAGTGAAGAAGTTGCCAAGGCCTCATGCTACACAAATCAAAGTAACTAAACCTATGAACCCATCCTAATATCGAAGCCAAATGCCGTAGAAAACTAGGTTTCTACCAATAAGTATGCTTAAAACGAGTTGTTTTGTAGTAGATATGAAAGAACAATTTGACGGTGTCAAAGTCGTTGTAGTTCCATGGTTTAGGTGAATATATGGAGGATGTGATGAACTGCCTGCTGCTGTGGGTGCTATTTGAAACTTTGGCAAACGTGCCTACATTGGATGTATTAAATAGTTTGCAGTATATCCGAAGAGAGGAAGAACTAGAGTCAGTCAATAACCGTTTATGAAGAACACGTAACACTACTACAAAGATAAAGAAAAGGTTAGGAAACAGTTAGCGGCATTACGTTACGGTTCAGTCAGTTGGTTTGTCCTCACTTAGAGCCTCTTCTTCGGAGACTGCGCAAACCATTGGCTCTGCCACGTAAGGAAGAGGGTCAGCGTTTAGTTGCGGTTTAAAAAGCGAACGACACATGTTTATTCAGTCTCAGTCTCACTTTACAATATCAGTGACCGGTCACGGATCGAACCCATATAAATTAAGCATAAACATCTACAGTGATTCTTTGCAGGTCTGTGGTGAAAAGATTGACGTCGAGCAGGATGGAGTCAGCAATTTCGCATCCAATTAGCTGAACTTTTTACCAGCTCATAACGAAAAGACATTCTAGACAATAATTAAGTGAGGTTTTATATCCTAACTTCTCGGTGAAAACCTTAGAAACAAAACGTGCAAAAAAATCATAGTCAATGATTTTCAAAAACAGATTGCTTTGACGTGGTAGGAGGAGACTTCCCTCTCTTGATTTCCGAACGTATAAACACGTGCGCTGTCTCCATGATGTCGATGCTGACCAACTCCTACGCTAATCCAGTCAATCGCAGAATGCTTGGATAACTCGTTCAATCTCGTCACTTGGCTATCCCGGATCCATAACAAAATTACTACTCAGTGTCGTCGAATCCCGGCATGTTCAAAAACAGTAGAGACTTTTTCAGATACATCAAACTTCTAACAGTTTTGATGCCAAATCACACTTTCATTCTATTACCTTTAAATCAAAACATAAGTTGGTCCTTCAAATACAAACTTCTAAGGTTGTTGCTGGATTGTTTTTGGGCGAGTTTGTAGGTGGTAGTTGTAGGCGGTATCATAAGTGAACTCCGATGCATATAAGAAGTGCAATTTACCAGATTTGTATGGTCGAAAATACATTCGGACATAAACATCAATGCATTTACCACGATAGATATGCCGAACATTATATTAAACATACGTGACAAACTGCGGTGCTACCTGGCTGAAAGTTGCCAAAATTATGACAATCCATCATATCAATCGTCCTATAAGTGTGAGCCGGGACACAAAATCCGGAGTCTAAACCAAGGGGTTTACCTAAAAACAGGCCTCCCAACCTGTTGCAGCAGGTCGCAACAATTGTTGCAACCAATTAAACGACGCCGAAAAAGGTGTTATCACAAACTTTCAATATCATGCAACCTGTCCATTGTTTCCTTGGAGAACACAGTGAAGGTGTTCCAACGACTGCAACTAATTTTTTCGGCTCACACCAACCTGGCGTACTGCATCGTTGAATTTAACAACTTATTAACCAAAGAATATCTGCAAAGTGAAGCGAAATAAAACAATGTAACTATGAGGTTGTCTCACTTACTAAAACTACTCTCACTTATCTGCCTTCCTGCTAACCCTCTCGTTTGGTATGCCAGTAATAGAATAACAAATAATTTGGTTGATAACCAAATGAGGTTAACAGATGCGATAACATAGTTATAGGTGTGGTCGCAGATGGAGTTGGATTTTGAGAGTTCGCAATATTAGCCACTGCACTCAACTTGACAAATACAAGCGTGTAATGGATATCCACAGGTCTTTTGGAAAGAGAAGCTGATTGTACGGTGGAGGTAACCAGACCTGCCGGACAGTAGTTGTACAGACCGTCAACCAGGATGAAGGATTTCCAGTCGGAAGGGAAACTGTGAACTAGGAACTTCTTTTTGATCTGACAAAGCGGCAACAGCACCTACCAATTATACAACAACTTGCTTGACTGCTTACGAAACAATACACAGATTCATCGGAAACAAACCTCGGAACGGAATGATTGCCTTTTCCGTGGCTGTATAGATGAATGACTGTGACATGAGATCACTTGTCATTCAATGTGACCTAATCGCATTGGACCGCGCCTAATGTCAGGTTACTTCCGGTTGCGTGTTTCATTAACCGAAATTCGAAGCCACTAAATTTCTTACAGGCACCCAATTGTGTAAGTGACGTCGTTGCCGTTTAATCAATATGTTGTGTTGGGTTTGTGAGTGACGCATTGGGTCAATTGCATTCGTCTGTTTTAATCAACATATGCTTTATTTTCAGATGGTTGACATAAAACTACCAAAGATATAAAAGGTCTAATTGGTATGCAACTACAGAGGCATCCATCAATTGCTTCGATCAAACATGTACTGATCACAGAACGATCGTGAAGCGAGTGGTTGCAATATTCATTCAAATGGTTTCCATTATTCACAAAAACAGTAGTGATGTACTACAATCAGAAAGGAAAAAAATAATTCCGGAGAGCTTGACGACATCAGGAATACTCTAGGAATAGGGACTGAGTCCTGGTCCGAGAATGCAGATTGTCCAAGCTATCTGGTTAGGGCTGTATGAAAAAAGATCGATACTGGCAATTTGTGGAACATTAAACCCAACATCTCCACGTGATTATCGTCAAAACATTTAATCTCAGCATCTGCAAAGAAGTGATGTTCACTGGAGAATGTTGGATGATGAAACAGCTTTTCAAAACCCCATTACTAAGCAGTTTAAAATGCATAGTGATTTAAGATGGCACGAATGCGGTTCGTTCCCAGAGTCATGGTTTGGACTGAAATTTTGGTAAGTAAGACTGTGGAGCCAAAGTTATTTGACTGCCACTTCAGTGAACTGAAGATCGGTATTTTAGACCGCAAACGTTTCAAATATAAGGGAGTATCTTGATGTGCATTGTACCTATCATTTTCATTATAAGTGGGCAGAGATGATGATTATCACCGTCATTATGTCGAAGCTCATAATCTCATTGTTTACTTATATGAGAAAGTTGTGGGAAGATTGTGGAAGTTTAGCAACATTCCTGTAGATGAATTGTCGCATTGTCTCTAAGAGGACATAAGTAGAATTTAAGAAAACTAAATGGACAATAATTTTTGTCAAAAAAGGCTCAATAAAGAATTGAATGACATACTGGTAAATTGGGTTAACTTTGAACTCATATCGTCACCAGAGCTTCTGAAGACCGGTATAGTTGTAAAGTTTACAATCACCGTGAACATTCACCTTCGTTATATCATAAACTCATATTGGGAAGATCATATGTTGATAGTGAAGCGGTCATAGTTGGTGTCCGAAACGGTTAATTCAAAAATAAGAAGTACCAAACGGAAGGCCTTCGAGGAAATCTGCATGTTCATTGTCAGGTAGGAGGGTGGAACAAATGGATACACAATTCTTAATGTGCTAAAAGCTACAAAGGAAGCCGGAAAAAAACAATGTTACAAGCAGTCTCGGTTCGGGTTGTCCATGATTGGAATCATCGATGCACCTGGTCTGATGCATTACGAGTTTAAATGAAGATCACTTACGGTTATTTATAGTGAGGTACGTGATCACTAAATCGAATGAACAATCAAATCGATCTCCAAGTAAAAGTCGTGATGTTAGAGTGAAATTCAATAGGCCGCTATATTGTTCCGCCTCCCTTAGCGCTCAATCCAATCGAAGTAGTTTGGGACGTTTTAAAATGTGGCTTTGAAGTAGAGCATAGGGAGCTATCGAGAGATACTACAACGTTTGGTTAAAAGTACCCTTACGAAAAAAAGTAGCTAGTGTCCTTTCTAGAAATCTTCATGGAAAATGTGAAGCGGCTCATTCAACTAGAACAGTGAACAAAGATTGCGAGCCATAGCAATAAACGATATGATGGTGTTTAATTTTTCAACGACTCACAACCACTGATATTTATGCTTCACTTTCTGATCTCTGTTACTAATTTGGATGCTTAAACCTTTGAGGGAAAGAGTCGTGTAAGTAATGTGCAGTGTGTATCAGCACGCAGTAGATAGGTCCAGTCAGCCTATTCATGTGAAATCATGTTAATTCATGTCAGTCAATTCAACCGCGCCATGGTCATTTGTCGTTCGTCTATATATTAGTTGGGGTCAAATTTCGGTCTGTACAGGCCATATCTTGCCGGGTCTTTTGTTGAGTGGAAATTTAAGGTAACTGATACCACGGGCGGTCTGTGACACCATAGCAAAGCACGCTCACAGTGGGCCTGACATCGTGTTGTTACGTTTTAGTTACAATCTTGCTGTCTTAGTTCCTTTTGCGTCGCTCATCTGTACAATCAATATGATGACATTCTGCCTCTTACTGCCCCGTCAATCGCGGCCAGCTTTGAATTTTAGAACGGGTCACGATGGGCCTCAGTTTGCCCATGACGAACTTAACCTACAAAAGTTATAGAACTTGCCACCATTCCTCTCCACCAGGGAGGTCATTTCCTTTGGCACAAAACTGAACAAAAGGTCTGAAACGATAACGTGACCACTTGCCGGTATGCACTTCGCGACACTCAACATCACATATTTCAGATGGTTGTCCTTTTCGCTTCTGGTTTGTGTCAGTGGCTGTTTCAACCATTAGAGTGGTCTTCTGACATCCGCTGGTCGCGAACAGGTTCATTCAGTAATTGTGAATTTATTGTTGAACAGTGGCGGGAAACTACCTACAGATGAATTACACCAAGCGTTACTAAACGTGACCAGTTGAGTGAAAAACGAAGGGAATAACTGTCTGACAGCAAATTATACAGTGCCTTTAAATTAATTAATTTTGATTATTATGAAAAAGTACCGGGATGTTTCCTCACGACTTGGCCTCCACTTATGAAAGGTCCATTGTGGAGACGTATGTAAGCATCTTTCAACTACCGGTCACCTAAGGTTGCATGGCCCTCACTGCGGACGTGATCCAGTAGACGTTTCCCTATCGTTTTGTTGCTCACTTAGCGGTTAGAAACAAGGTAATACTATTGTTCGTCAAGTGTCACGAAGCCAATACTTAGTTCACCAAGCAAACTAGGGCATGCGTCTAGTGGACCAGTGGACATTTTGCTGACAGTTCAGTGGCCGCACTTTGCTTCCTATTCACATCCACTAGTGCACCATAGAATGAAGGAAGGCGTCTGATGCATTGTGTACGCAGTGTGGAATAGGACCTACAAGTGCTCGACCATGGAGTCGATAGTGTCTACCAAAATCTCATACCGTGTACCTGTGGTTGAAAGCCTAAATGTCGTGGAACACGTTGCCATACATAATTTACAGTTCAGCATTTTTATTCAAACAAATTTCCAGTCAAACTTTGTGCTTGATGCCTATGGAAACGGTGATGACTGTAAGATTATTGCATCGATCGGACACATCCACAAACTATCAACCAATGGATCATTTTACAAAAAAACCCGCAAAATCTGTTTGCAGCACGGCCGGTATAGGCAGAAACGTCTACGATTCATATATCCACTAGTTAACGAAAACAATTAGTGAAGACCGTTGTATCAGCTCCTATCTCTTATAGATACACATGACAGCAGAATAAGAAGAGGAAGATTCCCGTAGCATCAGTGGTAGCTACTTGAACGAGAGGCTGATAAATGTTGAAAAATATAGTTACGTTCCAAAACCATGAATATCGACTTGATCAAAGGGCGGAAAAAACTGCATGTTCGACATGTACGATCATATATGGCCGTGGAAAATTTTCTTATCAAAATCGATGGAAGTAGGATATGTTGAGATATTTAACAACTTGTACTCATTTAGCTAATTTCAATTTGTTACGCCAACGCACCCGTGGAAGAGCAGTAAGTGGACAGAAGGCGCACGCAACTGTTGTTAGCAGCCTAGGTGATTCCTGTCACTTGGCTCACGCCTACCCCTGACACTGATTACCCAGAATTGGGGACCGCGATTGAGCGATTACCTGCAGTGTTTATGTCCAAGCTTCGAATTTCACGGAAGCTGTCAAACTGTTACTCGGATGGTCACCGGTCTAGCACTCGAGATAAAGCTTGTTTGACTTAACCTCTCATCCGGACGACGACGACCGAAGCCTACGACAGTATGAACGGATCGCTCACTTACCTTGGACAAACGGCTGGTTTGTTGGAGTTGTTTTCCGTATGTTTTCAACCTAATGCGTACACATCCACGAGCTCAGCGTTCACTGTTCGCGCTAGTCTATAGCACCGTCAGCCTGGAAAATGGATACAGGCGTGCTAACTGCGTTTACTACCTGCACTTGGCCGGTCGGTGTTTTTCCACTCTAAAAGAGCCATCCAATATTTGTGTATCAATCTACCCATGTGTAAATTGGCCGTACGACCCTGTTCCCTGTTGAGACCCAAACATCCTCTTGGGACACCTCAGTCTGACATCGAGACTCGAACAAGATAGCCAGACTTTTTAATCTGGGTAAAGTATAGTTAGCTGCCCGTTCATTTTAACCGTCTGGGAAATCGTGTAAATCTTAGGGCTAGGCATCTGCCTAAGTAAGTTGAGAAGCGTTACTCTAATGAGATTAGTGCAGGTAAGAGAGAATCATTCTTCTGCGCAATCGCGGCCTATTTGGCTAAGAGCAATAACGGGGTTCAGATAAACCGATTATTGGACTTTCTGTACAGAGTTACCCGAGGTAGCAGAAATGCCGGGAATAAAAGAAAAACTGATCTGACAAAGATGCATTGTTATTGGCTTTTTTGCGTAATATATGTAACACCGGCAGGTGACTAAACAATCAGGACGCACTTTCGCAGCTTTGTCATGTAGGGGCGCACAAGTTGGAGTAATCGTTCTAGGTTTATTCTTTAACTAAGTCAGCCAGTCACTATATTGCCTTCCCAAGCCTCACTGGGGCTTATAGACTATGAAGTTTTGGACTGATACTACTAACTATCACTACTGTAAAGAATAAGTAAACTAATTCTGTCTAGATACTTTCCACCTAACATCATAACCATTCAGATTCGTGTTGATTCTTCTCGTTTTTACTTCAATTAACCTACAAAGAACAGCCAATTGTGAGCACATTATGAAATACACCATCGTTCCTATCACTTGTACGTGTGTGTTTTTAAACTTTATATTGGTATTGATTTTTAAATAGGTTCGAGGCTTACGGCTACCGAGATTAGCGGTTGTTTTGCACACAAAATCATTAAGTTAATTTTTATCACTGCGTGGAAAATCGTTTAGTTAAGAAAATTATACATACCTTGACCTAGTGACTGAGCAAACAAAAGGTTCTTGATTGATGTAATGAGACAAAGCAAACCATGACCGGAAAGTATTTTACATTTTTCCCGAAAAAATTTTCGGAAACCATCGGTCAAATTCCTCGTACAGAAACAGTCATTCGAAATGAACTTCCTAGTTAACTTAGTCACCGAAGCGTCGGACTACATCTGCTCTGATGTTTTAATCTTTCGTACATCATAATCCGTAGAGAAACTTAGGCTAAGTTTTCCGTTTTCACTAGCATTCACTTAGTCGTGGATTTTCATGCGATAACAGTAAATGTAAACAAATCAATGAGTTACTAATTTATTAAAACATTTTTAAAATAACTCTTGTGCTTGAACATCAAGTGAATGGTTAAAATACAAAATTGGATTTTTTGGAATTAAGCATGAAGAGCGGTTAAAGTTTCCGAAATTTGTCACGCTTTGCCTCTTTATGTCATATTAAAGGTGAGCACAATATGAACACCGCGTGTTGTAATCATCATGGATCAATTTTAAACCGATCTGTTCCTCTAATATGAACGTCGTTAATTTATCTTATAAGTTCATAGGTTCATAGGCTATTACAAGAGGGAGAAGCAGGCTTGTTCATGCGTTCCTGTCTCTGTGTTGATCTGCGAACAGTGGTGTTGAACGGCTTATAGGTGTGAAGAAAAAGTGAATGGAACTAAATAAAAGGTAAATTCAATGAATCTGTTGGTTATAGCCATGAAAACAATGAACACTTAAACAACATTCAGTCAGACACGCGCATTTAATGACTTGTGAGACTGTGGAAGTATAACGGTTAGGAAGCATGTAGTGTCGGTTTTATCTCAAGTGTGTGCCGGTCCAGTAATGTATTATAACCCTCACCCGATCCAGCCGTAACCATAAAGTTGGGCAATGCATCTCAATGTGAACCAATCTGTCTGCAAAGTAAGTCGTTCAACTACACAGTTTCAGTTAATGGCCTCTTAAAGGTAAATCCTTATTTAATTGGAAGATATATGCCAATGGAATATCCAGGATGTAGAGTATTTTGCAGGTCAGAATTAAGTCTCCTCTGCAATGTGCGTGAATTCTTGAAAACTGACTTGATTCTGCCAGTTTTTATGGGCAGGTGATTCTCCAAACCCCATAATTCCGCAGATGACCCATCTCTGAACACTTTCAGTAAATGCCAAATCTAGTTTGCGATAAGGACGACGGGTCGGTATGTCCACCTCCATGTGTGGACAGATTCTGGAAGTGAACATCGTAGGAAACACTTAAGGGTGCACTGTTCGGTACATTCTTCCTAGAAGGTTCTGGGTTATTTGTGCCTTTTTAGTCATGACAGTACAATTTGTAGACAGACTCAAACTACCTTCCACCATAGTCCCTAGTCCCACAGTCCCAACACTGTAAGAGTAACCACCTGTTAATTCTTCCCATTTTTCGGAAAATATTAATCATCACAGCAAACTGTGTTCTAGTACGTCTTTGGATGATGGTGATAACGTAGTCGTCAGAGTAGCAAGCAGACCGGTGCCAATTCTCAAATCAGTTCAAGCTGGTGATAACGATCCCAACAGGCCCGGCGACTTCAAACTCAGGTAGTTGGGTTCAGCAAGATCCAATATAGGTCACACTAATCTTAGAAGAAGGAAATCATAGCCAAACCTGAGCCTAAAAGATTTAGTAAGCCATGACCATAACCCGTGAAACCAAACCTCACTATAACATGCAGTTGTTATATGTACTTGCTAACATTAGTAATTTATGAATTAATCCGAAACTATCTGATAAGCGAAAGTGATTGAGCGTTCACATATGATAATTCGGTCGTGCCTAACGTAAAGTCAATGGTGCAGTGGTAAACACGGTTGCCTCATGCACAACGCGGCCGTGGTTCTAGTCCCGGCAGTGGCGATGACATGCACTACTGACGAGCTCTAATGAGAGTGAAACTCGAAAGGGGCCGACTGGAAAGTCTATGGGAATGTGATAGCCGCGTTCAATTGTGGGTGTTGTTCAACTTGAAATTAACTCAATCTCCGATTTCTCATCAGTAATCTAAAATATCGCCTAGCAGGGTTAATGAGATCGGAGATTTCGACTTGTCTGGGAAATTCTAATCGCGGGGTTTTCGACTGGAATTAAAAGAATGTTTCATTCGAGAAGCTTGGAAGTAATCGCGGCGTGCAAGCACGACTGTCGAGGACTTCTGGATATAGAAAAATTAAACTATACATAGGTTATAGGCAATTAATGAATTAAAATATAGCGACGAATACCACCCATAAAATACTCGCATGCGAGATATTATTTCATTGAAATATTGCATTTCGCCTATGGGAATAAGCATATCAGAATTAATAAAATTAACGCAAACGTGACAGATAATAAACCACAGGGAAATTATCTCAATAGTTTTTTGTTAGTTCAGAAAGCAACAACACTATGCAGTTGGTTCACCACATCCCCTGCTGAATTTGAGCCTGAAAGACAAACTCCCTGTCGTCAACCAATTCATGATTGTGTATTCATTTTCCTGCTGTTGTACGGCAGAATATGCAGGCTGTTGTCATTATCGCGAAAACACAAAATGTTTGACCAAAAGCTCAAGTTTCCGAGTGTTTCGACAGTTTTAATACAAGACATCAATTGTTTGTTTGGAACATTAGAGGGAGAATATTACATCGTTTTCGATAACTCATCAAATCAACAGAACTATACGGCTTTAGCAAAGTGTCATCAGATCGTGTTAAGCGTTAGGCTAGTCACTCAGAGAGCAAATCACCAGCGTTAATGGTGAGTGGTCTGAGGTTACATTGGCAAAACCAATTTGCCCATAATAATCTTATCACTGCTAGACACTTCGAAGCCTTGAGAGTTCACCACCAGAGTGAAGATACCCTCAGGACATATCCTGACGAAGGTGCGGGCATAATTATCATGAAAAGGAAAGATTACATTGATAAATTGTCAGAGGTTTTCTCGGATCGAAATGAATTTAGTAAACCTGAAACCGAGAAGGACAAAACAATTCTGTTCGGGGGGGCACATTGTAGACAACCTCAAGCCACCTTTGCAAAAAGGAATAATTACAGACATACAGTTCGGACGATTTAAGCCAACTGATCCTATCATCTCTTGTCTATAGGATCTATCTAGGATATATAAGCCAAATCATCCTTTGAGGCCTAATCTTGATATATACAATTCCCTGTACCATTCAACAACAAAATGGTTAGCAGAACAGTTTGAACTTATTTGCTGGTAGTTTCGTCCAAACAGCTTACGGGACACGTTCGATTTTGTTAATGACAGTCAGAACATTAATACGAATAGTCAGTGTATGTGTTCGCTGGACGTCTGCTTGTTATTGGCAAACTTTCCTCTGCTTGAGACTATCAGTTTCATTTGTGAACATATCGACCAGTCGAATACTCAGTTCAGCATACCGACATATATGTTGAAAAAACTGTTCCTACGATGTAGTCCCAACGTCCAGTTTGAAGCTAACAACGAACTCGATCGTCAGATTGATGGAGTTACGACGGTGTACCTAACAGGTTAATTACTAGCGGATGTTTTCATGGACATGCTTGAACGTCAAAAACTAAATCAGTTTGAGCTTATATCGAGGGTACGTGGACGATATTTTCGTTCCACCAAAATCTGACCATGATCTGCCTGATTTCGGTCAATCACCCAATCAGGCACATCCCAATATCACGTTCACTTCTGAAATAAAATCAAAAAGCTCGTTTCATTTTCTTGAACAGGTGACTGAATGATAGTTTACAACGCTCCATCAGCCGTAGGGCAACATGGACCGGGCAACATACACACTTAACAGCTCTGTGCTTTGAAACAAAAATGAAACCCCGTCCACTGCCTGATCAGTAAAGCAATGAAAATTTGCTCTACAGACACAATAGACCAGGAACTGAAGACAGTCACCAACATGTTTCGAGAGAATCGTTAACCGGATCGTGTTATAACCGGCAAAATGATTGTGACTAAGCCACCGAGTCCGACTGCCACGGTGAAAAAGAAAGACACCTCCGTTTTAACTGTGGTATTGCGACAGAGACCCTCGGCCGTCGACCTTATCAGATTCTTAGACGCACATTTCTGACAACAACGCTGCGCAGTTGGTTCACCACATCCCCCTGATGACTTTGAGTTTGAAAGACAAACTCCTTGTCCTTGACCAATCCATGATTGTGTATTCAGTTTCCTGCTGTTGTACGGCAGAATATGGAGGTCGCACGGCGCGGCGTTTGTCAAAACGGATCAAAGAACACCGTCCCGTATTACTCAAGATAGGTTCTATCAAATTCATCAAAAGTGCAGTCGTCGCACGTTTGATTGATAGTGCTCATCGGATTGACCCCACTCAGGCGTTCCGTGTTGTCTACGTGGTGCTGGTCAACCATCAGAAATTGACCAGACAACAGATGCTGGCTACCGTTGAATCGATCGTCATTCCATTTCACAACCTTATTTCATGTCCACACAAAGAATTCTTGCAAGCCATGCAGTTGTCATGGCTAAAGGTCACAACATCGGTCGGCATGTCCACCCAAACTCCAACCGACAACCCTGTGGCTCAGTGGTGGCTGGAACTCCAAATCACTCACCATTTACACTGGTAAGTTGCTCTCTGAGTGACTAGCCTATAAATGATTGTATATTTTCTAACGCTCTACATGATCTCATGACACTCTGCTAAACGTCGTTGTCTTATCGACAAAGTGTTTTGATTTTGCTGAACCTATATAATTCTGTTGATTTGATGATGAGTTATTAAAAACAATTGTTCGTCACGGTTTTTCCTGTATGATTCAGTGGAAATTTTAATGAAGTGTTGCATTACTGTTTTTGGGGGAAGTTGTGGATCTTGTACCGCTTAGATGCAGAAAGGATGATTAAAGGAGTGTAGAAAATGATCAAGTGCTTCACAATATGAATAAGACGTTGGGTTTGGCGAGAAAACGCGTCTTTCTTTCGGTTTGCTGAACATGACATATTGATTTTACTAATGGTCAGTGTGATGGTCAATGTTAGATGATACTATGTCAACAAATGCACAACACTAATTGCGTTGTGTCAACTTGATGGTTTTCTAGGGAAGTTTCAGTAGAAGATCTGGAAGAGAGAGGCCGTGAGTGTGAAAAAGCTAAAATATGCTCTTCTACAACCCTTTCGACGCAAAGTGTGAACTATATACCAATAAATTTAATGCATCTTGCTTTAATCCAACTATTCCCAATTGGCTTCTGTATTAGACGGACCAACTGAGTAAGTACAGACTACAGGACACCCATTCAGCTTACATCTTTTTCTCTCTCTCTCTCTATCCAGATAAGCCATTTCACGCAACACTAGTACAGTAGAGCTTTACAATCAAGCGACTTTCCTTGGCATTCGGTACCCCCTTCTTCCGTACTTTCTCATTTTCGCCTGTTGTTTACTTTAACTAAGTCAGATTAATAATTAAGTAAAAGTGACCAAGTTGTTCATTACCTAACTGTCTCCAGACAACCAGGAAACTGTCCATGGATTTCCGTTTGCCGCAATCTTATCCTTACTTCATGATCACTGCTTGCCTGTGTTCACAAACACATTTCTTTTCAAGTATACTAACCACTTTATATAGGTCTACTCGTAATCTAAAATGCTTTGTCATTAGCTGTGTTAATTTTCCCTCAAGTACTTAATTTCTATTGCCAGATAAGTGTCGTATTTAAGAATCCATCGCAACATACTGACCGTTCAGAACGCTGACTAAGTTATAAAAGCAGTTAGCCATGCAATTCTACTATAGCAGTAGGTAAGGTGATCACAAGTGGTACATAAACACCAGTAAAATTGGTGACCAACGTCTAGCGCCTCAGTATGTTCATGTGTTTAACATACATGCTTGTCACTCAGGTTAATCTAAACTCTTGTTTTTTTTGTGGAGTTCTTTTTCATTACCCATGTTAACATAATATTCTGTTTTCCGGTCATTTTCCACATTTTTCAAACTTGTAAATCGTTATCTCAAAAGGTAAAACCTCACGGACTGATATAGCTTAGTTCAATTCATCCAGACTTAAAAGCAGGTGGTCGCGGTAAAAAACCCGTGAAAATCATCTGGGGTCACAAAAACAGTTGACTGATTAATCACAGCTGATGAGGATTAAAAGTAAGCGTCATAGACAATGTCCCATGTTGTGTACTACTGACCCAGAATATGTCACAGTTAACTGCTAAATCGTTTAGTCACGGGCTTATCTGGTAACTAGACTAATGTTTGGAGAAATATCTCCACAAAGCTCGTCTGTCCACTCCAACTTCTCTGAATTACTTCATCGTAGAAATACCACTGCCACAGAAGTTGAGAAATTGTCATTCAACTAACCGTTTTTGAACCGATATGCACGATCAACGGAAAGCAGCAGTGAGATGAGGTATCATTAGTTAAATGCAGTAAAACACTTTCTAAAATGATTTAGATGCCATGCTACGTCCCCTGGTCAAGTATCGGTCCAGCCGTTTTGGAAAATTTGGTACTGTCTACTTTGAGTATCTGAGCACATTTATTGATACAAATTGAACAGCACTTACAGCTGGTCAGCATGTCGGACATGATCGAATTTGATGTATGGAACAATTAGTAAAGAACAGATTGAGAAACAGTGACTGGACGAACGAGTGGTACCCATCAAGTGTCAAGTAAAAGTAGTTGTCAAGACTCTCATAGCAATAACAAATTGATGTACTTACTCTGAAGGATTGGCAACTCCGTTAGCTGGAGATTGTAATTGTGTCACAATTCTGAGCATCGGTTAGGCCCTCTACATCTATTGTGCACATTCAATCCATGCGTTACAAACTGCCCAGACCATTTTTGCTTATCTGGGTGGCTGAAATGTCTTGCGTAAGATACCTAAACGGGTACACTGACGACTGCTTCACTGATGTCATACTAAGTACGAATGAGTAATTGCTACTAAATTGTTAACCAACCTCACTTGTAAATAGTCCTGTTCTGATTTATTCTCATAGCTGTGAAAAAGTCCGAAATTTAGCTGTTTATCACAAGGCAAACATGACTTACAGATAGTCATAATTTTTACTTGGGTGAACTAGAACGTCAGAATTATGTTCAGTCTATATTCTCACACGAGAAGAAAATAAAGCGAACATTTGTTTTTACGCAAAAAAATGTATGCCACAGTCGATTCTGCCCGTCTCAGTTTTACTGATATAAGGTGACCTGACTTGGATCGGTCAGACTGACTCCTACTAAGATGTACTAACAACCTTACCGGAATTATAACCCACTCATCTCTTCTCTTTGCCCGTTGACTCAGTGACGAACCTACGTAACAGGTTGCACAACAGTTACAGAAGCTCGTGTGTTACCAGGGTTGTCTTATTTGCGCGTGATAAATACTTTGAAAACTATGTCAGTCCTACTGTAATAGAACACTGCAACACTATTTTGCTAAATTTATGCTTTATGGTTTCAATCAAGAGAGAAAATTACTTAACACCTATTATGTCACAGTGAATTTAGTGGCAGATTTTACCAACTTAAAAAAAGTGTAATGGACAATTGTACTAAATGATAATACACGGTTTTGTATCTCACAACTGAAACTAGAATACATCGTAGATCCTGTAGATGGTGAAATACTGTGAAACCGGGACCAACAGAGCCACCGCTACATTATCTGTCCAACAAAAAATCCATAAGGAAGAATGAATAGACCAGCTTATATTAACCTTATTCTAACTTACTACGGTATACTTGTAATATATATATGTAAAACTGAAAATGTATACAGGGCTAAAATTAATAACTTAATTCATTACAGTCAATACGTGAAGATTTTCTACCCAAGTTTCTAGTAAGGAGCCCCTATTATCGAGACCTGTGTATGCTTTGCGAAAGCCCATCGGGAATAGTCACAATAATGTGCAGTCACCTGATGGCTTGATGCTAGCTTAGAGTTAACAATAAAAGCAAAAGTTGATTATATCTAGAATTTCATTGGCTACCGTAATCTAATGCAAGCTGTTCACCTCCGTCTATTTTTGGTCTGAGTGCCTCCATTCATGGTGAAGTTTGTTAAGTACTCAATGTAGGATAACCCGCAATATCACGATGAGCCTCATATTTTGCGGTTTATGTTAAAAATTAACCAGTCTACAATCATTTTTGTAAATTAGATCAACTACTCTGTAGAACAGACGGTTTCCATTTACAGTTGATCATTTCTGCCCCCTTAGATTGCTCATCAGAATCGAACAGACTTTGACATCTAATGCGTGAATCTCGGTCTTTGAAGTGATGCTTCTTCTGTGTCCTGGAATCCACCCAATTTTGAAGTGGTTTACGAAATTAAGAATGATAGAGCAGTTAGGACAATCGCTAAGCTTTTACGCTAGTCCTTTTGATACAGTATCCTTGCGATTTTCTGCCTGGGCAACGGGTGCAATCGAAATCCTAACCTCACAGTTCTTGCCAGCGTACTGGTTAACTAGAACTGAAGTGCCGATTGTATCGTGCGGACTGTAAATTTAGTATCCAAATAGTGCTGACGAAAATATTAGGTAAAGTAGGTCAGAGAAAACAGCTCTGTCAAAGTGGTTCAATAGTTACGAATATTTTTACGTGAGTGCCACCAACTCAACAGATCACTATTTGTCTTCCTACGGCTGTGGTAACTCAGCATCAGTCCTTAAATCACAACAGTCCATATCTAATATACACTACGTCAACTGAAAAATAGCGTAAGTATAAGCGTGTGAAATGAACTATCATCTGCATGAGTCTAATTGAACTCTGAACCTTTTTCGCACCGGCATTAAAGCGAAATCAACATTAGTGAACCATTTCATTTAAAAAAACTAATAGAAAGCGGGCCAGACGAAGCTTCTCGATTCTTTGGGAATACAGCGCGCTGTCCGCCCCTTAACTTGTATTTTGTCAGAGACCATTTGGTATGACATACTTAACCTTCTGTCGTAATTGATGACATTCTAATGGCTCAAGCCATAAGCCAAATAGAGTGATGTGGGATTGAGAACTAGTTAGATGTACTTTCGGTTTTTGGTCAAGTTTGTCTGTGTAGCGGTCTTGCAGTGGAACTCTCAGCCGTGATAACTTGAGTACTCATTAACAAATAACGATATGTCAACGATAGTCAATTAAAAGGTCAGGTCAGTGTGTTCGGGTCTTTGTTGTTAGGATTGGTGCACACGCTTAATGCAGTGTCCGTATTTTGTCCGCAACGACGGCGAGACGACGGCTTCAGTATTCTCTGTATTCAAATGAGTCGTGGTCTGTAGTTGTTAGCACTCCAGTGATTTCTGGAGGTGATTGTTGCTGATAAGATGTCAGCTGGGGCCGGAAAATTAATAGAAGATTCTCAGAGTAAGACTACTCTGTTCAAACTAGTGCGACTCAATATATATTTGATGATGCTCTAGGTGGTTTGTAGACAAAACAGTCAAAGGTGTTTTAACTGTGTACGCTATCAATGAAACAGTTCAGTATAATTCCCACTAATGATGTGCACACTCATTAGGAAAATGTATATCTCGCGATTTCGTTGGGGGCAACACCGTAAAAATGCAGAGAGTCGCGGTGTATTCTTAGTAGGCCGTAGATTTCGTTAACCGCACGAGCAGCCGCTAATCCTCAATAGTGTATGTGTAAGATTTCAACGTCGATTTCGTCCAATCTATGAATATACCGCGCTACATCGTAGGCTGGTTCACCCATAGATGTGGACTAACTGGAACGGCCGCAGATAGGCCTGCACTTCTGAATCATTACAGTCAATGCCTTCTCACGGATGAATTTCCATGTAAATTGAAAGGGTTGGTTCCAATGGCACCTTTAGACATTTATAAATTCCAGAAAGGAACAAACTTCTAACAACTTGGACCATATCGCTAAAACTGTCGTTATAACAAGAGAAAGTTGCGTGATCCTGTTCGGATCATTTGAACCTATTCCATCTCCATACGCATTGAGTGAGAACGGGATGAAATGTTATAAACCGGAACCCATATATGCTGAACATTATGGCACGAGGAGAACAAGGGGTCAGTTAGTTTGATAATCTGGGAAATCGCGGTTAAAGTTTTTACCATAACGGTATTGTCAAATGTATGGAATAAACTGCGAATAACTGTCTAGAGGCAAAATAATAGTTTCATGTACAACAGTGATCCTGATCGTCTTTGTGCTGAACAGTATTCCTGGATGATTTTTGTGAGGGTCTGTAAACACAACTTATTATCTTTTGCAAAACAAAATTTTGTTTATATGACTTTGAGGCACTGTTCAATTAATGTTATTAAACGTCGTTTACACGTGACTCGACTTGAACCAGTTAATCGATAGTCGATAATTGATAGTCTTAAAGCAGTTATGGAGTGGAATAAAAGTTTATCCTCTGATGAGTGATCGGAGATCTTCACTGGTTGTTGGCAGAAAAATAAGAGTGATTATATCGCACATCAACCAAGACAAAGACGGAGAAATTCAATCAAACAAATATTTAATCTAACTGAATTTCGTGTAATCCCTAGAACGCAGAAGCTACCAGTGCCTCAAGTCAAAGATGATCGGCTTTTGAGTGTCACCTCACATTGCGTTTACCAACATGTATGTGACTGTCCAGAAAGCTATATAAGCAAACTGATCCCCTGAGGGAAAGATCATTTGCCTAAATGGGTGCAGAATTCCGTGTTACCGGAGAACGACAGTGTTTTCTAAACAACTTCTTCAGTCACTAGACATGTCTTGATCACTGGTCACGCCCTCGATCATGTTTGTGCATTCAAAATCTTGTTACGTCATTCTAACCCAGGATTTTTGCGGTTTGCTGAAGCAGTCACAACCGATCAACTCTGGCCAGTTTTTCGTAAATTTTACTCCCTCCTGAACGTGACGACTCTTTCTAATCCGCTTATTAATTATCAGCCACTCTCTCAGTTGTTTTTGTAAAAAAACATTCACTTTATTGTAATTCTCATGCTGATGAATCGATACGAAACGCATTCATCCGCCAGTTTCCGTGTTCTAACTGCCTTTTGTTCAAATTGTTCTAAGTTGACGGAATAATCAACGGGATAATTAAACCCCATCAACCCTATGTGGAGGAAGAAGCAGCTCACTACGAAACACAACGACGGTTTTATTGCTACAACGGTAAAGAGAAACTGTTTAAAACCCATCCACTTCTGCCTGATTTCTACTTTCCGTTCAAACAATCTATGTAACGAGCACACATCAGACGAAAATTAAATTGCAAACAAAACGTGACACATCTGATGTTTGTCAGAAACTATGGTCGTCATTCTGTCGATGCACCGTCTTTCTAATGAACTAATGCCGCATTCGTGACTAGCCCTACCCAAGAAAACCGGGTGTTATAGCTGACAACGTTCTCTAAGGTAAAAGCCCTACTTGCATAAATTTATATTCAAATTAGTTGACGTGTTTGCGAAAATTCAGGTGAACCCATTCAATGGTTACTCAGCGATCGGACAACGGACGGTGGAATACACGTCAACGTATAAGCATGGACCCTACATCCAAACTGTAACCGAATACAAGAAAGAAAGTCTTCATTTTAGCGACAATGCATCTCGATTTTTGTCAAGAAGGCAAAAACAGAACTTAATAACTACTAGTAATACCGATATTATTCATTTTAGATTGGAATCGAACCGGGGAACTGAAACCGACTTTCATAAAATTGTTTTCCAATTTGATGGATATAAATATCATTGGAAATCTGTTTGTATTAAACGGAATTCAAGTTCACAGCAAGCCATTAGTCAGCAACTTGATGAAGCGTGATGCACAACTGAAAAAGATTCAGACACATGTCGGAACTTGCGGTTTCAGTGTCAAGCTCACTAGATACGTTAGCAAGCATTGTATAAAGCAGTAAAGTTTTGTGCAGATGCAACGCCTTTTTTTGATTGAATATATACCCATGAACAAAATTGTTGTGCAGTGTTTTTAACCAAAAAGCGTTTTAATGAAACTGATGACTGAAAGGAATTTTAAAAAATTCGGACAGAATAGTAAACACCGCCATGTTGCACCATAGGTCTAGGACTGAAAGCCATTACATCAATACAGGTATACACAACACTCCTAACTGATACACTGGAGCTGAAAGTATTTTTGATTCAGATGTTAAACTAAATGCTTACAAGTTACTCCAAAATCATCCGGTTTTCTTTACTTAACAATTCGACCGCTTTTACAAACGTGTTTGCTTCCCAAAATGGTTTCACTATAGTGACAACGCGGGACAACTTAAATGAACCTACTTTCACACTGTTCCTCCTTAAAATTTTCAGTAGAAAGTTGAATATGTGAATGAATTAAATGAAATTACATAAATAACAGGTATGATACTAACTCACTGAAGAAGAATGGATTCTCTTTTTGGTTTATTCTTTGAGAAAATCAATCTCATTAACTCAAGTTTCTGTCGGCTGTCACCCGATATCACTTTTATAATTCATAACAGAAATATTTACCTCATACTCAAGTATGTGTTTATTTGAGACAAAATATATTCGAGCGGCATAAGATGGCCTATTACATCATGATGCTGTCTAATTAATACTTTGTAAACCGCCGACAGTTTCCAAAATTCTAAAAACCAACTTGAATTTTCCGCCAGTTACCACGTCACCTTATCAGAAACTATGTATAATGACGAACTCAGTCAAGACAAAAGTTATCTTGGGTGAACATATTTGTGACAGCCTACCCAATGAAGTGTATCCATCGATATACATTTTGTGGTGTGACTGATGTAAACGACTTGACTTCAGACTTATTGGCCGAATTCTTATGAAGTAGACTTTTGCTTGAACAAAGGGTAGTATAAACTGGATTTTTAGGTTATTGAAAGGAGCTCAGCAGTTCAGACAAATTTTCCATCAAGTATGCTCGGATTTCCTGCTGAGAATAACGTACCACAGTGTATCGAGTTACGTTCCCCGTTTTCACATTCGAGTTCGTTCGCTGCCACGTGACAGGTTAAGTGCAGTGCACTCCCAATGCTCTAGGGTTGTTCAAACATAGGGTGCATCAGATGTGGCAAACAAACTCGGACTCGCGACCCTGTAAGTGATAAGTGGACATCATCACTACTGAGCGCCCATCCAAGCATGTCCGAACGATGGCATATGTAAAACTTTATAATTCAATCGTTCCACTGTTACTACAAAAAAGCTGTGTAATTTAGTTTCTACTCGATAGGCGCATTTATGATTCGCCAACGTGCATAATTCCCGGCGCAATAAGCTTTCCGAAGGACATAAAAAAAGGTTTGTGTTTGCCCACTCGTTGTGTTAAGTTCAACGAAACAGTTAGTTTAGAAGTACAATAAATAACCGAGTATGGAATCGATTCATGTGTGTCTGAATGAATTTTCCCTGTTTTCATTGTGTTGGTACATTCTTTTAAAGTGTCAATCACTGATCGCACTCTTATCCATCCGGAGTAAACAAATCAAATTCCTGTTGTTCTATACCCGCAGCTGGAGACTCCAGAGGTTTATTCTGAATACGAATAAAAAGAAAGAAAATATAAATATTATTCACAGGCAAACACTCCGATTAACGCTGAAAGTTAACTCGATGTTTTTCACGTTTATTCATTTAATGTTTCACGATATTGTTTTTAACCCCCCTCATTTCAAAAAGTACCTGGTTGTTCAAGAGTGTATTGTCATTTCATGTGAAATGTTGACTCGATCATCCATATCCTAATCAGAAAGTCTGTGCTTGCATCACAGAGCGAACAAGTTCAATGCACACAATCAGTCATTTGCTTCAGGCTAATTTTGATATGACTGATAGCTTTTTATTCAGACATCGACAGTCGACAGACTACTGTTTTATTCAGACTAACGTAAAGGAAATCGAATCAACCGTCAATCGAATGAACTAATTCTTTTGACTGCCTGTATCATGGAGTAAATGAGCTTGGGAGTGAAGGCGTTTAACTGATCATCAAAGCCAGTGAACAGAAAGTAATGGTCTACTGCACTTTTGTTTGCATGTACGATGTATAGTTGAACAATAATATACAGTCTCAAAAATATACATATTTATATACTTACATATATGTATAAAGACGCATACATGATGGCACTATTGTTCGTGGTTTTCTTTTTTAAGTTCTACCATAATGCGAGACTTTTTGACACGCCTTATGGTCAATCCCATGCAGCTGCATGTTGCCTTGCTGGGTTAAGTATAGTTATGTAAACTTACCAGAATACAACCCGCATTAAACTTCGGTAGGTAGACGTGAATGGGTGTTGGGAAAGTTGAATCTAAATGCTGAGATTTTGAGGTTTCGTTTTGGGGTCGGACATTAGTAACAACTAAATTCGAGCTTATATACATGCTAAGTGTAGTTGACGAGTTTCACTTTGAAGTATGTACGATGTAGTAGACAGTGAACTGTATATTGTTCTGGATATACCCAACAAGTAAATAGTATAGCCAAGTTGAAAAACGATATCGGCATTTGTGCTATCAAATGAAGACGTCAGATCTCACCCGTATTAGTTCATATAAGTGACTAAGTGACAAACTCATCGAGGTGGCCCGCTACTAAAATTCAATCAAACAAAATAACATCGGTATTACTAGTAGTTATTAAGTTCTGTTTTTGCCTTCTTGACAAAAATCGAGATGCATTGTCGCTAAAATGAAGACTTTCTTTCTTGTATTCGGTTACAGTTTGGATGTAGGGTCCATGCTTATACGTTGACGTGTATTCCACCGTCCGTTGTCCGATCGCTGAGGAACCATTGAATGGGTTCACCTGAATTTTTGCAAACACGTCAACTAATTTGAATATTGAATACTGGTAGAAAAATAGATTGCAAAACAACTCCAAATATTGCAGTTACATGGGTTCATCAATGAGGCTCAGTATAGACAGTTAAAACCAGGTGGAACGCAAACGCCGTATATGAGAGGCGCACCAAAAATACACAAAGAAGGTGTTCCGCTACGTCCCATCTTGGCCATGGACAATTCACCCTACCACCAGCTGGCTCGAAGGTTCGTTGAGGTACCTAACTCAGTTCGGAAACTGCTGTCACCCCACTGTATCAAAGACTCATTTGAGTTAGTAAACGGCTTAAAGGAGGTTTCTGTGAGTTCAAAAACAATGTACTCTATCGATGTGCAATCTTTGTTAACTAATGTTCCTCTGCATGAGACTGTAAATTTTCTTTGTGATTTTATTTCAATTCAGAATATTCACTTGTCGCTTCCTCTCGACTACCTCAGGGATTTCATTTTCTTATATACAGAAAACGTTCGTTTTGAGTTCAAAGGAGTTGTTTTCAAGCAAATTGATGGAGTAGCCATGGGCAGTCTACTAAGCCCAACGTTAGCGGATGTTTCCCTTGAAATGATAAAAAGACAAATTGTCGATAATAGTGCCATGACTACTTTATGCAAAAGGTACGCCGATGATATCTTGATTTTTACTGAGAGTGACAAGTTTCTTCCATTTTTCAACCTGATGAACTCCATACATCCAAATTTGTCTGTTACTTATGAAAATGGGTCGAATAGAAGCCCAGCTTTTCTAGACGTCTCACTTACGAGACATCTTGACGACACGCTGCAGCGGTTGGTTTATCGCAAAGCCACTTGGAGCCGTCAATACCTCCAGTTCTCCAATTTTGCACCCATGATCTACAAGCGGGGTTTAGCTAAAACATTGTTTGACAGAGCCTGACGAATCCGTACAGATGACCGGCTGACACAAGAGGAAGATTTCCTAACAACCGCATTACTTGCTAACGGATATCCGGATAAGTTTATCTCGGTTCATAGCAAGAAAACAACAGAAAGAGCTGCAGTTCATACAGCAAAGAAAAAAGAGATGTTCATAAAACTACAATTCAAGGGAGACTATTTGTCCACAATACTGCTTCATCAGCTTCAGTCATCTGTGAATCGTACATACCCTGCAGCTGAATTGTGCCTCTTATCATCAACTCGGGGAGTTAGTTATGGAAACGCTAGACGTGACACACCTGACTATTCTGTCTCACATGTCGTTTATCAGTCCGCTTGCAGTTGCAATGACAGCTATATCTTTGTCAACCTGTGGCCGAACACCTCCCAAAATGGTTGATTCAGTCTGCTGAGCTAACAAGCAGTCAAAGGAGCAACGAAACGCGAAACCCGGCATGGTCAATTGGAGACAGGTCACAACGTCGACCCAACCAGGTCATTCACGGTGTTGCTACGACACCCAAACCCCAAAATTCTGGCCATCAGTGAAGCTGTGTTGATCAAACAAAGAAAGCCAGTGTTGTGTGCACAAAAATTGATGGTTCACGCAGTCCACCTCTCCTGGTAGCGGCTTTTCGACCTAAACATTCACTCTATTCAACTGTCGTTGTCATGCGCCTTTGTTATATATTCTGTGTGTATTTAGTATGCGGCTGATGAGATAAGTCGAAATGTTAACATCCTGCAACGTTTGTCTTCTTGCTGTTTTGATGATCAAACAAAACCGTTTGTTCAGCACGGACAGTTTTCTACTGTTTATCGTACTGATATAATTAGTGTGTCTGTGTATCTAAAGAACTTCAATCGACGACGGCACAACAGTGTTAAATGTGAATCGTTAGTTTCTGATGGATAGCCCATTTTATAGCTTTCCATATTCTCACAGAATTCATTGAAAGTCAACCATGCAAACAGCTGTTTTGGGTCAATCTGATGTTTTTACAATTACACAGGATATGTGCACACTGTGTAGGAAAACCGGATAAAATAGGTCACTACAAATCCGAGAAGTGTGGCTCACACTATACTGGCAGAAGGTGGGGGTATTGGTGAATGTGAGAGTATCACACGTGTCTTCAATGAAGCGTATTCGTCGGTGTCAAGTGGTTCACGCTTGCTCACATTTTAAGTGGTCCTGGAAAAATTAACCAGGGGAGATAGAGAGTTTGTATGAACTGCTTTTGTGTACACATATATGGACTGTGAGGTCCAGTGGCAATAGCATGTGTACGTCATAGCAGTCACACTGGGACAGGTCTGGAGTGGGACTAGCGAAACTTGCAGACAAGTCCGAAAGCTTCTCCCAACGTCATTTGGTGGTCAGTGTCGATCAAGTGGAAAATGATCGCTCTGGAAACGGGATTTCCCGAGCAGGTGCAGATCCATTTCGGTCACTTGCACCGTAATGACAGGACGGCAATTTGGGTTTTTAGACCGTCCCATCGTGACTATTTTCAACTAATTTCGTAGAAGACCTCGACTAACAATGGTTGTTCAAAAAAACCTTTTGTAAACCTACCGGTGACCATGGGACCTCTTATAAAAACACTGTATAACACTGTGGGTGACGAACTAGTGACGTGCTTTCGAATCGTGTTTTCATCTCATATGCGAAGGTGATTATCTAGTGTGTTTCTCACTGCTTGACGTCGTTGACTTTCCAGGGACCAGTTGAGAACAATCAAGGCAACCATAAACGTTGGCTGAGCTATTTGGTGTTGTTTGTGTGTCAGTAACATTAGGATGAATGCACAAACACAATTGCAATCAAAATGCAACTGAAATTGTTGTTTTAAAGGTCCTGTAATTGCCAAATATTGCCTCTAATAGATGAGGGAAGTTGTTATCTTTTACAGAATCTTGGATGCATGATTAACGTGATCGTCTGCTTGAAGGGAAATGTGAGCCATTTTGCCATTTCTTCACCTCTAGACTATCTTTTGTGTATTACAGTGGCTAAATGCTTGACCTTGGAACATTTGTGAAAAAACTGTAGTGCCTTTGTGTGTGTATGCATCAGGGACACAACAACGATTCACTCGTCGTCATGACCTATGGAATACTGCACGGATAGTCGGTGTGATGGAGCTACTCACTCAGCTAAACTTAAGACTGATTTGTGTCTTTTTTGCAGCCTCATTTGTATAAATGATAATAGGTTTAGACTGTTCAGTCACTCGACAACACTCTGTATTTCCAACGTTCGAAATTCATTCGAAATCTACAGGCAATCAATAGGCTGATCTCAATTGTAACACCACTACGTCGGTTGCTCACTCTACGTGAGCATGTTTACTTTTTTCTGTTAACTGTCGCCCAGAACAAAATGCTTTGTGCTTGACCAAGGGGGAGGTTGCACCTATGTTCCATTATTTGTAAGCGGCGTGAGTAATTTCTTCTTCTTACACTGTAATCCGTTTTGTTTTGTTTATAAAAACTGACAGTCCAGTGGCTTCGTTGCTCGTGTTATAAAAATCGTATGTCACAAATTGCTAGAAACTAGTCCAACCCGACTTTATAAAAGGAACTTCCACACTTCATCATACAGTGCGCCCCAGGTGATCAAACTGACATCGTGCTGTTTTTGTATCCTTCTACATATTCTATTCTGCATATTCTATTCATCGTGAGCATATTCGATTCATCGTTTGTCCAAACTTATTACGTGACGGTTTGCCTCTACTCGGTCCGAACTAGTTTCGACCTGTTCAACTGCGTTTCCTGGCTCCGTTCACGGAGCACTTCAACGGCTCATTAAGATTTGCGCTCATTCTGATTAATGCATACTTATTGATCAAAGCCTGTGCAACCTAGCAGACTACGGCTGCAGAAATTTATGTGCCCTACTCTCTTATTTCAAATTCATCAGAGGAAATGGCAAATGCAAATTAATCAATCACGTTTTAAAAGTATCGAATTTCTGGTAAGTAGTGGAGGATTCGGCTGATATGATTTGAGCATCACACAAAAATAGTCGCACCTGTCACATTCCCATAAACTTTTCAGTTAGGTTCTTTTGAAAAGTATGATGATGGGATTGGACTTGTGTCAACCGGCGCCAGTCATAATTCTCTATATATCGCTGATGAACAATTGAGCCCCAGGTATAAACAAGCGACTATCAAATAGAGGAAAACCTTTGGTGAATCAATAGAATTTTTTTAATAATTTGGACTAGAATATTCACTTACTATTTACTCATTTCTCATTCTATTTTGTGTGTCCAGTGTTAGTAATAAAAAGATGGTTTTTGAACGACGTTTTACTCTGAGTGACATTTTTCCAGTGAAATTCTATTCAACTGATGCAATTTCGTAAATAGCAATAGTGACCCCTGTGTGAAGGTACCCTATACCATCTATATCAATCTCCCGGTGTAATCGTGATGGAAATCGGATACTGCCTGTAGAAAAATGAGGCTGTCACTCAAAGGCAGCTGTGTAACAATTTTTCGTGAAAAAAGAAATACTTCACTGAACTTGTAACAACTTCAAATTTTATGTCGTGTTCAACACATAACAAAACGCACCATTCATAATGAAAACGTCACCTCAATTCTACTTTACATTGCATCGCATTTATAGACTGTGTGATTTATGCAGGCAGTAACCTCGTCCAAATCTGTGAATAGAAAATATGCACAAAGGAATTAATGTAGTGTTGGCAGTATAGTTAAACAAACAGGAATACTCAGCTTATAAACCGTTATATAAATCCGATCTGTTGGCAACCCTCTGCATAGAATGATCAGGAGATTGATAAATGGATTGAGAATAACACAACGTTATGAGCAAGTTGTAATACTCTATGTTTAAACTATCACAGGTGGCCTTCCTCAGGAGTGTTGTAATCGAAATCACGCTAACAACGCAATTCATTTATCAATAACATGTTAAACATGATGCTCAAACTGTTTGACTTCATTCGTACAAAATTTTGTGCGGATATCTTACAAATTATCAGGAGATCTTGGTATTAGATTACTGCACAGAAGTAAACTGATATGCAGGCCAGGTCACTTAAAACTACGTGATCCGGAAGAACGTACTATTGTTGTGATCCAAGAACGCGGACGGCACGAGGGTTGTTTATTCGACAAAGCAATACATGGGTGAATCGTTTAAACAAGACTAGAAACAAAACCACTCATTTGCACGCGGTATTCGGCCCCAGACCGTCCCGGCTGCCGCAGACGTCAATGCACAGTTCCTTTAAGTAGCAGAGACCATTATGGGCTATGCTGCACCTCGATTTTCCTTCCTGCATTTTTCCTGCGGCTTGTACGATGTCAAAATATTTGCTCCGACCCTACAACTGAATAGCAGTGGTATGAGTAGTATATTACGATCGCTCATCTTCACTGCACTATCAGTATGAAGGGAGAACGGCGGTGAAAGTGATCACATAAACATTATGGATCATGCCAAAACGAGCTTTCGTGAATAACCACGTTAACAGCTGAAACTGTTTATCATTACTGTTGCATCTTCCTTGATGTGCGCATGTGTGTTATAGAACCTGTTTCATGGGACAACTTCAATTTGTCGGCTCATAGTTAATCATCCGCAAAATGTTGTATTTTTGTTACAGATACCCCAACAAAATGAATTTCAAACATGTCCTCGCGGTACCTTCACCCATTCTTCCTTAAAATTTCGGTCACAAAACCAACACGTTTTCTGACGTTTCTATAAGAGATATCATTTAAAAACTGGACATATGATCATGACGTTAGTCAAATTAATTTTCACAATCACAAAGATGACAGAGAAATTTTTATATGAAGTACGCTTGTGCAAAAAAAACTCTGAAAATCGCTTCATTATGTTAAGAATGCATTCTCATCAGCTTACGTCAAATCAGACCTCATAGCTGATTACACGGCAGTCACATTCATTTCCATTGATCATAGTGAAATGTTGTGCTTCATTTCGAAGTGAACGAGATACGGGCGATAAAAGAACGGAAAGAATGGGATTTCTAAAAGTCCATCAATGCAGCAAGAAGACATTTGTTGCGATATGTTAACATTTCGTTTACTCTCATCAGTCGCGAACGTAAAACATGCGAGTTATATATGTCACACAAACAGAGATAGATAGGGTACGGACACGCATACAGTCATACCACATATTGTGTCCTCACCACCACGGCAACCCTATGGGTTGTTTCAACCACTTTTGTGCACATAGCGTCGGCTGGTCAGTTCTAATCAACATGGCTACGCTAAAGGCCAATAGCTTTGGGTTCTTTTGATGTAACAATATTTTGAATGATCTAGGTGGGTCAACCTGGTGACCTGTTATCACGAGGTGTCTGGCAATCGCTGATGCAGGGCTTCGAGTAACTGATTTATGTGATTTTATTTCCAGCCATAACTGTTATATAGGTATTCCACTTGAGTATCTCAAGGATCTCATTTTATTGTGTACAGAAAATGTCAGGTTCAATTTTGAAGGACTTTCTTATGGACAAGTAGATGGAGAAGTCCGTTAAGCCCAACATTAGCCAACATCTTCTGGGAGTGATTGAACGGTAGGTCTCACATAATATTGTCAAAGCCTTATTGTACAGACGGTATGTTGATGATATTTTGATTTTTACGGACACTGCCCATTTTGGTTTATTTTTTAATCTTCTTAACTCTATTCATCCAAACCTATCCTTGTCTGACGAAAGTGAATCAAACGGTAGTTTAGCATTCTTAGATGTGCTCATCACTAGGCGTAGGGATGGAACATTGCAACGATCGGTCAATCGCAAGACAACATGAGGCGGACAATATCTGCAGTTCTCCAGCTTTGCTGCGATAGCATACAAGCGGGGTTTGGTCAAAACCCTATTTCATAGGACAAGACATATTTGCACCCCCGATAAGTTGCAGATAGAACAAGAAATGCTGAGGAACACTTTGGTGGCTAACGGACATCCTGAAAAGTTCACTGACATTCATAGCAGAATGAACAACTGCAATGAGCCAATGCAAACAGTCCGAAAGAAAGATATATTCTTATTTTTGGAATTCTAAGGTGATCATCTGGCAAATGACATAAAACACAAATTGCAATATGCCCTATCCCGTAGGTACGCAGCTGCCCAATTATGCTTGATTCAAACCATCAAAGGACCCGTTCTACACAATCGCGAACGAAGTCTGTCTGGCCATTCTGTCTCTCACGTTGTTTATCAGTTCACTTGCAGTTGCTGTGACGCTTACATGGGCAGAACAGACTGACAGCTATCTCAGCGAATTGGTTCAAACAACTCATGACAACAATCTGAAACCGGTGGATCAGTTACTCGAAGCCCTGCATCAGCGATTGCCAGACACCTGATGATAACAGGTCACCAGGTTGACCCACCTAGATCATTCAGAATATTGTTACATCAAAAGAACCCTGAGCTATTAGCCTTTTTTATTTCGAAAATTCCCATTGAGTCATAGAACACGGAGTGTAGCAAACATATGTTTTCGATAAAATCTCATCAGGCTGTTACACTTATAAAGGAAAATAAAACCAAAAACGATTACATGCGAAACTTGGTATTGGTCCAAAATTTACACCATCTCAATTTTGTTTTTTGGACGCCGATTGGATGTTAACTGCCCACATATCGATCGGGTGAGTCAGCTAATGGCCAAGGCAATTGGAGTGATTGAACAAAGTTTTTCTGTCCACACAAGGTTGGATTACGTAATCGAATGGCGATTGCCTCGGCAGTGGCCAACATTCGCTGGCGAACAAGTTTTGACCTGTTCAGTGGGACCCTGTAGATAACAGTGAACGATCGATCTATGTTGACCTGATGATCGTTGTCTGCCAGATGACCTACAATTGCTCGTGATTGATTTTCTCTCACCTGTCCCGATCCATGCTGGGTGATGTTCTCTGATGTAGCCATGTTGATTAGAACTCACCAGCCGGCGCTATGTGCATAAAAGTGGTTGAAACAACCCATAGGGTTGCCGTGGTGGTGAGGACACAATATGTGGTGTGGCTGTATGCGTATCCGTACCCTATCTATCTCTGTTTGTGTGACATATATAACTCGTATGTTTTACGTTCGCGACTGATGAGAGTAAACGAAATGTTAACATATCGCAACAAATGTCTTCTTACTGCGTTGATGAAGTTAATAAAGGGAACCCAGCGTTTCAAATTTCTAAAACTGACAGCTTGTTTTTGAAAAAACATGTGTAATGATGGTATTTCAAAATTTCAAATGAAGATCTAGAAAGTGTTCGTTCGACAATAAAATATATTGCTTTGACCACATCAAAAAAAAAAAAAACTTACATAGGTGAAGTGTAGAATGAGTGTTCAGAAAGCTACAGAGCGTCCAGTTAGCCGTCCAGCCCTACACCAAATAACGAAGTTTTAGGGAAAATATTGATTCCATTTAAACGACCTTCAATAAAAACCATATCAGTTGACTAAAAATTTACTTAAGATTTAACGGTATTTAAAGAAACAAACATTTACCTAAACATGTAGAACAAAACTTCTTGTCCTGAAAGCTAGCGAAACGAGTGATCTAGCGGTGAAGATTTCCATTAGAAATCATAACAAACAATATCTCGTCTACTTTAAGATGTTACGATATCATTTTCGATTGTTCCGGGGTAAGTTTATAATGTCTCAAAGGAAGCCTGTGGATGTAGTGTGGTGAAACAGAGAATGAAGAAACTGATGCAACAAAGATATGGTTTCATACCCGCGAGCAATTTTTCAGACATGTTTTCTCAACGTGAGTGGTACAATTAGCGTCTGGAAGATTAGCATAAAAAGGCTAGAAGTGTGATGAAAACAATGTCCAAAGTCACAGCAGCTCAGGTTTACTAGATTATGGGCATAGAGGATTTGGGACAACGACATCTTATACATCTGTTAGACCTGTAGCGTTTTACACAAAACCATCATGGAACAAAGCAGTGAGCAGAACAGTATGGAACAAGCTTAGATTTATTAAAGTTGGTGTTGAGTCCAACTTTTCAGCGAATACCCCGAATACTATTTTTGTGAAACGAAGCGGATAGATGTTGTGAATCCAGTAATTAGTTCGTGTTATGCTCTGTTAGATTGGTTCAGCATAATATACCAGTTGGCATATTATCATATTCATTTCATCAACTGTTTCGATAAACCATAGTACTGGAATGCAAGTGATTGAGGTTGGTCAAACTCACATAGCAAGTTTTCTTGATTGAAGGCTTGCCAGCTACCAGAGGTTCAAATTTTATGAAAAATTGAATAAAAATTTGACCGATGAGAATTTGCCTTTAAGTGGATCGGTTGTCTTGCTCGTATACCATTACCGAATTAGTCGACATCTGGTGAACCTTGGTACAAACGAAAGAAGATTATATGTAGGAGTAAATGAGAAATGATAGATGGATGAATAAGTGCCACTCATCCTTGATCACGTGGTCGGCCGGTAGCGAGAGGCAAACACCAACAAATATTTTAATTCAGACTGAGTTCGTCAATTATGTATGAGCTTAGGTTCGAGGTTTTGCGCAGCATAAATATAAAAGAGTTATGCGTTCTTGGAGTGGAATTCAATGTCAGTTAGAACAATGAGAACCTGTAAATGTATTGGGAGTGTAGCGCGGTTCAGAAAATCGTTGCAAAACAGACTGACGGAAAGAATAATATGAAAAGGTTGAAACGAATTAGAACTGGTGGTTTGTTCGATTCTTCAGCAGACACCTGTCAGAAAATATTGGTGAAACGTAGCGGATAGATGGTGTTCCTCCAGCAGTCGGCTTTTATTGTGAACTGACTGACTGTTTCACTATACGCTACCAGATGACACACCTTTATATTCAGTCAGCTACTCTTATGTCCACCCCCTATCCCGACTAGCCAGAGTACTATAGTATGTCCCCAGTCCTGCTGCTCTTTTACTACAGTAACCGAAAGAGCCGTATACCACTCGCCGGGAGCGGTGTTTCTTTTCTGAATCAAGCCCAAATTCAGAGTTGTCTTGTAATGGCCTGCCACCCATCACATACATTATCTGTTCACACTTGGGGACGGCAATCGGTCGATTACTCTCGGCGTTTCAGCCATGTCTGCAGTCGTCACGGTTGACGACAAACCATTACTCGGATTGTCTCCGCTCCAGCACCTGAGTTATTTGGACCTCCGGGCGATGACGACGACCACCGAAGCGCATACTGATCTTTGTGGATGCACACAGAAGATTGATACAATGGTTCCAGTGATTTTCGAAGTTATTCACGGGTACTACTGTTTTAACACTCTACATACTCACCTTTCCAAATTGTTTTCTAGATTGATGCATCGTATTGTTTGCTTGTGGGGCAAAACTGCTCAAATCACATCCTTTAGACGAAGGTGGTGATGGTGAACCTAGCACTACCATAAAAACAGTCAGACAAATTGACTGTTTTTTTACTGCCCTGTCTACTTTTCCCTCTGCATTTCCTGTAGGGTCCGGTTTGATCTTTCCGGTCCCTGTCGGGGGGTTAACTTACAGCGATTGCATGCTCATTCTACTACCGACAATAACTAATCAGTTTAGCTAAACATACATGTTCAACAACTTAATGGTCTATGTATCCTGACTTTTCCTTTCCAAACAACTGTCGGTTTTGATTAATCAGTAATGTGAGTGAGCTGTTCGTTGAACTAAATGATGATTGTTCAATCGAAATATTTGCATGTAAACACCTCATCCCTTATTTTTTGGTATATCCTTTCGAATGTGTGCAGCTGAAATAATCAGAAAAACTGGTGCTTAACGAATAGCCACAGCAATTATTTAACAATATGATGGTTGAATGCAAGGTAGTTTAGTTTCTGTACAACCATTCCTGTTTCAAAAGCTTAACATTTTCGAAACTGTTGATCCGAAGTTGTCTGCCTCTTTATTCGATTTGTGCGGATGAATTCGATTGGTAGGTTTAACCGATTTCACTGCAGTTTGGATCAGAGAAGCAGACCAAAGTTATCACAGGAAAAACCGTTTCCATGCGATGGTTTACTTCTGTAAATCTGAAAAGTGCCAGTAGCTGAGTGCTGATGTCTTCTGCAATGATAATTCCTTTGATCACCACACTTGCGTTGCTTGAAGCTATGACGAGCAAACAGCTTGAAAAAGCCAATGAAAAACAGACTTATATTACTTTTGAAATCTGGAGAAGTTATAGGTGCGATCAACTCTCCCCCCTTCACCTCTTTTTCACTTTCCTCAATACTAACTGTTTTTGATTGATCTCTGTTTCGAACATTTCGACTTATTAGCTAATGCGGCTTTCGATCTTTGCTACTCATACATGCTCGATTGTCATTTTGTAAAACTGTTTAGACACTTTCAGATTTTGGTTTACTAAATAACCTTAGCAGAGCTTCGAGTACTGTAATAGTAGTGCTTGACGTAAACGCTATACCAAGAAACATCTAACATTAAGCTGTTGATATTTTTCAAATCGACCTATACTAGTTGGAAGACGTGTTAGAGCTTCAAATTCATTTTTTTATCCATGCGTATTGTTCGTTCGTGTCATAAACCTTTTACAGTGATGATAAACAGTGTGTTGGATCTGCTGAAGTTCCTCTGGCACGTTTGTCGTCTTTTGTCTGGTATGATGCAGAACGATGAATCCGTTGAGGTATTTATGGTTTGTTTGTAGAAAGCCGATCCAAAATCTGCATTTAGTTGTCTCTGCTGTGTGCAGTAAACGATCATGGCAAATTTTGTATCATAACTGCACATAAAATGTATACTTTCCTCCTTTTTATGACTATCATTGTCTATCTGTTAAAACTTCATCCTTGATATTGTTTGACACGTTCTCATTTTCATCCGTATCCGATTGATTTAATGAGATCATTTCCCGTTGACTGGTGGCTGTTTGTGAACACGTGCTTAGTTGCCCCATTTTGAACTTTTGCTGGATAATTTGTGTACTCGGTTGATTCACACTCAAGGTGAGATAATACCTTCATGATAATTTTATTAAACAGTACCGTATGAATTCCGATCTTTTCAATCGCCTTTTCTGACGTTTTTTTGGATTTAAAAGATACTCCCATTAATCCGAACGTATGAGTAAGCGTTAATGCAGTTGTCGAATACGCATTTCTCAGTGAATTACCCTAAATCGCCAGGAACAATTTAATACGGTGTGAATACTTTTAATCATGTTTGATCAGAGAGAATAAAGCGATGACAATCGTCTAACAATTATTCCTATTGTCACTCACTAGTATCGATTAAAGTGGCAAGCGGTAAATGATACAATGAGAATTCAACATTAGAAAACGAAGTATTTTCCCCCATGTTCAACCCAGATATGGCTGTTAGTAGCAAACCATTGCAGCTCAGCCAGTTGTGTGATCACTGCCCACAATGTTCACACAAAATATAATGACCAACATCTAGCTAGCTATATTCTGCATTATACGTCACAATAAACTTACTGGAAACAAACGCTGCTTCCCAGATCTGTCATGTATCAGGGCGTCATGAAGTTAACAGTCTTAAACCTTACATAATACATCGCAGTGCACTGCAGCGAGCTGTAGAAAGGTTACTATTACTTTCCTCGTTCAAAAGCCCAACCCATGCAATGATGAATATAGTTTTTGGTTTATTAGCCAGTTAGTGTTAAACTGACAATCGATCGAGAATGAAGCTAATTGTGATGATGCCCAAGTGTAGACCTCAACACTGGAAAGATGGAGTTCTTACTACTGTTTCACTTTGTTAATTATTCGCGGTCAGATGAAAAATGGAAATCATCTAATACTTTGATGTAACGCCACTTGGAATAATGATGCTGGCTGACGGGAAATTTTACGTCCAATCATTTCTTCCTTCTCCTAATCAGATAGACAGAAAAGGCGTACAACTGAATGACAAAATCTGGGTCTATTTCTCAGTAGTCTAATAAATCGTGCAGCACACAGATTTATCGAAAAGACTTGAGGTTTTGTGAATTTTCTGCCCTACTACTCGTACGACTTGAATGCACATAAAAACGGGAGAACTAACATGGAAATAGTTGTTGGGTTCGGTAGCTTAATTTTGCTGATTAGTCCCAGTCTCTAACCACGCGTATATTGAGGTAATGTTCTATACAGGCCCGTTGATGGTAGATGGATCAGGACATGAGCTTGATTGCAGAAGTTGGATCTCAGTGATCACAACACATACGGTTTTGATCGTTCATACAAAGTACAAATACTATTAACTCCCATACTGTTGTTCCACTGATAGTGACGAAATTGCATTTGTGACTGCAGTAGAATACAACCTGTAGTCTAGCAACAGACAGTGTGATGGACCACATGTCAGTGTGTTATTACCGAGGTAGTTACCAGATATACTTAGCAGAAGTGATTAGATGGAAGAGCCGAATAGATATAGCAGGTTGCTGTTCAGATAACCAGTAATCTTAAAGTTATCGTGTACGGTAATAGATTGAAGAGGAAACGATTATGATTGGACAGCAGAAAAGAAAATTTAAATGAGTCAGTCCATCATCTGGTATAACCAAATGTTACAACGGCAGCCGTTTGCCGATTAGCGAATCTGTGAACAGTGAGGCAGTGTTTGCCTAGACAGTGTTTGACCCTCTAAACAAATTGGACGGAATGGTTTAAGGACTAGCGGATAGCCTATGTATGTAAATTGTATCATCGTCGCTCAAAGTTGTCCCATCTTTAAACACGTGCATTGGCTCAACAATGTCTTATCGAGAATAAATGAATAACAACTTTGTTATGGTCACCCTTTTAGCTATAATGTACGCGACAGTCAATGAATACCGGGTCATCCACTACCTCTTGGCTGACCCGGCATATTGACTTCATCAATCTATTGGACCTAACACAGTGACATCCTTCTCTGTATATTTGTCGTCAAAAGTTAAAAACCTGTTAATCAAATGAAGTTTAGAAGATACGCTGATAAATCACACTTCCACTTCCCAAAGTGGGGTGAAACAATACGTTTGTGGTCACTCTAGAACGGGTGGTTCAAAGGATCTATTAACATAGTTATGCTGATTCAGTCCAGGAGTAGACTATTACTCTATTGAGTGGAAGTAGGAAATTGACCTCAGGGGGTCACACCGTTAAGGATTAGAACCATAAGGAATGTAATAAATCGTGTGCACAAAAAATATCGAATAAGAAGTAATAACTGACTAATTGATCGATATCCATCGAAGGTCTGCTACATTGTGGACACAGATGCTACAATAGTAACAAAAAAGATGGTAGGTTGCTCTGTTTACTCGGAGTAACTGGACACACCGCGAGTGTAAGTCCACGTGATAGATTAAATTCTAGAAGAGGTATACAATTCTACATACACGCCTTCTTCAAACATTGCAGACAAATGTGTCCGCTTTGTTTACGAAGGCGTGTGACGTACATACAGAAAACGATCAATAATAGGAGCAGAATCAACGCGGTTTTGACGGAGTCAGCCACAGAAAAGTAATAATTGTTGGGTTAACGGTTAACGATAATAGCTCGAGTGGTGATTCTTGAGAATGTTAACAACTTACAATTTGGACTGGCTCATCGCTGGGCATGACGTTTCAGTGAGGCTTAGTATGAAGGCAGTGGAATAGCAGCCGACACTCCGGGGATAGGAGTTCAACCTCAGGTCCAGGCGAGGCTATATAGCGAGATTGAAAAACCCCACTCTTGTTAATATGGTACAATTTCTCTTGCGGACATTTGAGTTCCACAAACTGAAATTGTGTTTATGTCATTTGGTTACAAGTCTCGTTTTCCTTACCCACCTAAAATTTCTGTTTGACATGTTTGAGACCACAGTTCTGTCACTGAAGTCCAGCTTTGGCAGAGAATGCTGTATGGGTTTGTAGCAACGCATTGCACATAGATCACAACCACTCCCATTGAACAGTAGTGACAACAGAATTAGCATTTGGGAAATATGATTACATTATGCCAAGCTGATGCTGTAGTCCGTTGATCAAGAAGCATGCATTTTTTCCCCAGAAATCCGTATGGTATGATGAGGTTGGTTGCTTGTTGGAAGAATCACTAAACGATATGTACTACAGTATTGCATGAATCTTTAACCACAGGTCTATGTAAAATATGACACTGGGAAAGTCAAAATTATTGTCTGTGTATGGGATGGCATCTTGAAATGAATGTTGAGCCCTTTGTTCTCTACAACGCAGTGGGTGAAAACGAATACCTGATTCCCTTCGACAGCGATATCTGGCCTATTATGTTAGAATATGACTATAGCAAAAGAACTGATATTGTCTGTGTTTGAACCCTCGTACATTATACTAAGACTGTATGCTTCACAAAACTTTCCAAGCCGATGAATAGGCTTTAACGTTGTAATCCGATGCCTCCAACAAACTTCAGATTCAAATCGTTCCGACCTTTTTATATGAAGTTGAATGAAAGGGGAAGTATACATGATAAATACACAGGCTACTGACGAGCTAGATGCCGCGGTGAGACAGGTTTCACTAAAAGTGACTCGTGAAATGGTGCTGACCACTATCCACATCGAATTAAGTAGACTGCAAACAAACTTGCTAGTTATAAAGGACTATATTGTACAAAACTTGAACGCCCCATAGGACGGACACGATTTTTATACAGTCATCTTTCTTTTGCATGAAAGCAAAACTCAAATTTAATATTTTTGTTCGAAATGAGCTAACCGGGCCGTGTATAAAAATACGGTTAGTGTGACAAAGTATTTAGAATTTTTAATACAAATTTATGTAACCTTCAGATAATATATCAGTACACAGTCATGGTAGATTAGTGAAAAAACTGCAACGACCCAACAAAAAATTGGGTTTGTAACCACTGCTGACAGAGTTGTAATCACTACAGAAATTCAAATGAAGTCAATTAGTAATGCGTTTGTGTTGGTAAGAATACCAATGCGTTTAAAAATATTTAACTCATCAGTATATGTTTGATTACAGTAGCATATTCACTGTGAAAGTAGTACGGAAATGTGATCCTTGCAATGAAAATCGAAAGGTCACTGTGTCATTTATAAGTGACATAATAAGTTCTCACTCATCAAACATTTAAGGTCAACAGCCGCTGAATGCAGCGTATATTCCAGCGTATCCGAAATTTGAATAAGGAGAAAATGGTTAACGAACTGTCAAGTATATAGTTGCAGTTTATACAGCGAATGGACACAAATGACAATGGACAAGTACAGTAATAAGAGATGCGGAGAACATTATTGAAAGTGAAACTTTAGTAAAGATCTGCACACATACACAGAAAGAGAGAGACACTGGCGTGTTATCATACTACTATCGGCATTTGACAAATACAGAGGGGAAATTTAAAAACACGTGTAGTAATACTACTAACATGATAAAATGTCGGAGTCACAGGCAGACAGATAATCGAAGTTAATGTGGCAAGTGTGAAGCAGTAGTTCCGGGTGGATGCGGACGTTAGACATATATGGATGTGAAATGGAATAGACTGTGGTAGAACCAGATGGATGGCGGTTTATGAGGGTCGGTGTAGGAAGTCGACAGTTTGCCTTATGCACACAGACATACAACTGGATCCCAATTACGTAATTATTTGAAGACCTGATAGACAGTTCATTGGGTTCTGCGCTAGAAGTTTTCTTAGAAGCACGTAGGTCGGGTTCAGAAAAACTCGACACAACAGGTTCCGCACTGTGGAATATTCGTAGGTAATAGCTTTTTCGTTCGTCCACCCGAAGCTGAAATAGCGAAGTTACATGAAAAATTAAATTTTCTCACGAAACTACCAGATTCACGTTGTAGGTCGGGTTCAGAAAAACTCGACACAACAGGTTCCGCACTGTGGAATATTCGTAGGTAATAGCTTTTTCGTTCGTGCACCCGAAGCTGAAATAGCGAAGTTACATGAAAAATTAAATTTTCTCACGAAACTACCAGATTCACGTTGTAAAGGTTATAACTGGTGGATAACTGATCTAGAACTGGAATTCGTAGTTGTCATGCGTACTAAAATAGTTAACAGTTCGTTATCCTAGATTATATGCACAATAATCTGTGCCTGTAATCTGTAATCGTTGCAGCCATTTGTAAAAAGTACGAAACTGTCTTCACATTTTGTGGAATGCACATAACTATCCGGTATACTAAGGTACAGCAAAAGTGCAGCTATAACTTGTGGTCGTTTTAGTTAACGATATCCATAACCGTTTCATTCAATAGAAAAATCGCGTTACTCCCAAACCCAATAATTCAACTAAACTACATCTGAATTTCTACTTTTGTTTGTCTAATGAAAATTATCACCAATCCTGTAGTATCACAAGACGACTGGTTTCTGCTGACACGTTTACGTAGGGTGCTAACAAGACTTTGCTAAGTTAGGGGATGGCTTCGACACCAATGTCACTCAAAAGATTTTGGTATTTCTGTCGTCAATTTCAACGTAATCTTTTGTTTCGCCCACATATAGGAAAACAGATACGTCGGTCACCATTGAGGTAAGTGGAACAGCCTTCAGTGAACATATTGTCACATAGCTGGCTGTATGAGCAAAAGAAATAACTCTCAATGCCACTGCGAAGCGCCTAAAACAAACTGGACGCAAAACTGATAACTGTCTCATTCCGTACAATGTATCATTCAAAACTGATACACAGGCTGAGTCATTTGCAGGTTCCAACTAAGTTCCAGATGGATCGTTTTGTGTGTATGATGCAAGCGGTCGACTCCTTACACTGACCCTCATAAACCGCCATCCATCTGGTTCTACCACAGTCTATTCCATTTCACATCCATATATGTCTAACGTCCGCATCCACCCGGAACTACTGCTTCACACTTGCCACATTAACTTCGATTATCTGTCTGCCTGTGACTCCGACATTTTATCATGTTAGTAGTATTACTACACGTGTTTTTAAATTTCCCCTCTGTATTTGTCAAATGCCGATAGTAGTATGATAACACGCCAGTGTCTCTCTCTTTCTGTGTATGTGTGCAGATCTTTACTAAAGTTTCACTTTCAATAATGTTCTCTTCAACTCTTGTTGTTATATCTGTCCAGTATTAACTGGTTTTGTCAAGTTCCTTGTAATACTGAATACAAAATGATCAAAATATTTTGTGTTTTAACTGGGCATATAAAAATGACCTTCACCGGAACAGCTGATGTTAACTCAGCAGGATTAGTGTTACACAGTCTGTATAAATCACAAGCCTTGTTAGGTACTACAAACATTTTTTGTTGGAAAGTCAATCATACATGGTTGACAAACAGGCCGTAAACCAGGTCAAGTGCACGTGTATGTAAATGACTGCTCGGACATGACTTATTCTATAGTTCAACGTGGTTTGACATGTGTAACCCTCTACCCGGACATAGAAGCATATTTCGAGAAGGTTCTTCACGTTTTTCTCTCCAGCACCAGTTAAGCTTTGACAGTATAGTTAACGAGACACATTAAATTGCCCGTTGTTTAACAATTGGTCCCAAAGGCCATCCTACCAAGACAGCGTTTTACAGTTAACAAATATAAATTCTGTACACATTGGGACGTTTGATTAACCTTTTCAAACTCCACTCCTACTGTTTGGCTTATATCGGCTGTTTTTTTTACACACAAACATATTCCAACTTTAAGACGTTACTTGAGCATCTCATACTTCAACTACGAGTTTCCCAAACATCTGACCCAGTTTTTCCGGATCTAGTTTCTCAAGGTCGGGGCAATAACTTTAGAACGTGACTTAACAACTGACGTTTTTCGATCTGTCGAATAGTGCTTGAACTGAAATTAATCATTTTTTAACAACGTTCACCTTACACTCTGTGGGTAGACACGACTAACCTAAGCTAAGTAACTTACACTGGATGCTATCAAAACTGTAGGCAAATAGAATTGTTTTTCAATTCAATGTAATTCATTTTAAACTCATAAGTAATGCCTTAATTTGGACTCATCAGATAGGAACAGTTCACTCAAGAATCGAATTAGTAGCCACTTCTCCCTGACAACCAATATGGTTAACATCATAGCTGATGCTACTAACTGGGCTTGCTAATTTGGCCTGTCAATTCGTATAAGTTGTCTTAAAATACCATGGTTCCTGGCTTGAATTTTGTTCTGACTAAGTTTATATGGTGATTTCAGAAGATAAAACAAGTATATAGGATTGATAGTATGAGACGAACTCAACAGAACATCAACAGTATTTTATTTTCTATCTAACTGTGCATTTCAAACGACAATTCTTTTCCCCTCTTAAAATAATGGGCATAGTGATAAACTGATAATCACTGCGTGATTTCTAACCCTTATCGTGGGGATTAAATAGTATTCAAACAACTCCATTTATATTATGAACTAAACACCCTCAACAGTTATGCCCTGGGAATGCTGAACGTTTGGTTAGTTCACACCAAGAATATGAAGTGGAAGCATAGATTATGGCATTAAAACCCTCTCTATACCGCCCTGTTTGGCTATAAGTTGCTGGTCACTAATAAACAGTTTTGTGTGTAATCTCGGAAGTGTTACTCAATAGCTGCAAATAGCTGGTAATCAACTGCAACTAACTGATGAAGTCAAAGTTGTAAACCAGCTGTTAGTAACTATTAGCAGAAACAGCTTAAAACGAGGAGCATACATTTCTGTCCGTTTCATCTACCCCTCACCACAGAAGCAGACGGTCATTCCGCCTTCCGGCAATACCTTCTTTACTAGGAATTGGACAGTAGTCGGTTTTCATTAATAGAAATGAACTCTCACTGAACGTAATTTGAACAGGATTGATAAAAAGGGAATAACGGACAAAAACGTGAAAAACAGCCTTCACTCAGCTGCACGGTCACCGTCTGTGCTGTACTTCTGTTTAGGTTAAGTACGACGTGGTTCTATTCTTCCATTCAGCACTGTGCTCTGCGGTTAGAATGAATCGACCGCTAATTTAGTCTCCCAGTTGTAGATCTTGGCTGTATTCTATTTCTTGAAAAAAGCAATACGTCTCAACGCAACGTTGTTGATCACTACACCAATGACCTCTTATTAAACATGACTAAATTATAATATACAAATGTTCAATCAAGTTGTCTTACGAGTAATTCTCAGAACGTTTGATTGCCTCTAGAGGAGACCTATTAACTATCCTGCCACGGTCTAACCGATAATCCCACGACTAGGACTGCTTTTCAAGTTGAACCCACAGAAGTCATTAAACTTGTGCAGCAACATTCCGAGTACTGGAAAGTAGTTGTGGAATTAGCAGATATAAACTGAATATCATTTACAATTGATTGCTGCTGTTGCATTTCCATAGACTTTCTAGTCAGATCATTTTCGGTAGATCTATACTCGGTCATGACTAGAGCTCCTGCTATGCTTTCTTGAGGCAAAATTTTAACCACAGCATCATTTACTTCACATCAGATGCAATCGAATTATCACCTATAAACACATAACTACATTCGCTTGAGAGTAATGCCTGGGTTACGCAACTTTCACTCAGTGGGAGATCGTAGTCATGGGGTTGTCCACGGGATAGCTACTGTGTTTCCTATTGAGGCGATCGGGCAACCTGATCGTTACCCACAATCTAAAGTGATTGAGCGTCCACATATGATAATTCGGTCGTGTTTGGTGTGAGGTCAATAGCGCAATGATCATAACGGTTGCCTCATGAACAGCGTGGCCGGAGCTCTAGTCCGAGTAGTGGCGAGGATATGCACTACTGATGAGCTCTACTGAGAGCGAAACTCGAGTCTGGTGATTCCTTTCGAAAGGGGCCGACTGGATAGTCTATGGGAATGCGACAGCTTTGGCCAGTTATGGGTGAGATTCAGACTACATCAAACAAATCCTCTACTAATTACCAGTGATAGGTCTCAATGAGATCAAGGCTACGAGTTACCCGTTCCAAAACCTTAGTCGCTAGAACAGATAGGCACACCTTCGGGTTATAGCACGCAGATAGTGGAGCTTTTTCTAGCTATTATAATACGGCTGCTTGGTAGTTCAAACAAATGAAAGACAACAAAGCACTTTCCGGCGTCCGAGCATACAATTTACGGTCTTGAATACTGTACATTGCGGGTTGATTATCGATTGAAAAGATTAATACTCTTGCAAATTTTTGACAAGCTTCTATCGTAACCCTGAAGTTGAGATGTTATTCGTCCCCCTTCTGAAGTTCCATCTAATGGTATTATCATGTAACACATCTGTTTGTAGTAAATTCTTTTTCATCACTTAGGTAGGCGTAATTCCACAGATGTGTTAAATATTCATGAATGCACATACAAATCGAATGTAAATATATTTATTGACGATTCTATTTATTTTTCTATACTTAGGAAAAACTCAAATATGCAAAATCTAAGCAACAGCTTGATTGGAATCAGCAACAGGAAAAGCATACTCAAAAGTGACAATCGCTTTGCTAGATGAGCAACAGAGCAATACGGAAGTCACTAGAGAGTCCTGTTGAATAACTTCCATAAGATTCCTGTAAAGAAATTGAACTGAAAATTGGATGTAAGGATTAAAGCATATCTTGTTACACGTGGAACTAAACGCTCTATTCGTTGTTTCGCTCGTCATGATAGTATCGTTCATCTCTGTCTGTAAAGTACCGTTTGATATTTCCAAATAGCTTATGATAAATTCTTTGTACTTTTAAAAATGCTAACAACCCTCCGTAGGATCAGCTGTAATTTTTTGAAACGTCAAACTTTATCCACTTTCCAACGCTAACCTGTTCATCTTCTTATAAGATGACGTAAACAGTGCAGATAGCAAATGAAGCGCCAGTCAGAAAAACCTGTCACGTGATCATGAATCCAATCCTACATAACCAGCACACAGTCCGGCACTGCGAGGCTGGTTGAACGTGAACGCATATTCGACTTTCAAGGCAACAGACGTCTAGTTAACCGGTTAACGTTGGGTCAATGCTTCAGTCTGGTCGTACTGGAATGAACTGAATTAGCTGTATAAGTTTGTCGTAGCCACTTATTCCTATTTTTTATGTATGTTTGTTTTTATGTAATGACCAATCAAACAGAACACAGCCGGCCACTTTCTCACAAGATTTGCTTTCGTCGTTGCCAAAATAATCACTGGTCCTACAATATCACACAAACTATTGCTTACAGATCGCAAAAATTCATTGCAGTGTGCATATACCAGAACGGAGCTGTTTTGTGGACTCAGTTTCTATATCAAAACCCATCCCTTTGTGTAAACTCGATTTAGCCAATCAGACGCGAGCAAACGGTCACGTTTTTTCATTGATCAAACAGACCCATCTGACCAACCAGCGTTCCCACCGCCATTCATCCATATAAATGTCCCCACTGGATATACTGGGCTGGCACTACCACTTACGTCTACTAGCATTCGGTCATGAATGGAAATTGGAATGACACTGAAACAGTCACAGCTGAAGATACATTCACATTGGATGCTTTGTTGTGGCACTACATTCCGCCGATATTGATACCTATAGGAATAACAGAGAACAGTCTGGCATTGTTTGTGCTCAGTCGTAGACGGTTTGTCAGGCTCCCCAGCCGAGCGACTTTGATTGCTATTGCCATCGTGGACAGTGTGGTGTTGGTTTTGGGTCTGATCCGCTTTTGGTTAAATGTCACGTTCAATGTGTACTTGCCGTCACTGAGTGAGATATCCTGCAAGACCCTCAGTGCCACTGTAATCGTCTTGTCACACTTAAGCTCCTTTCTTGTTGCACTGTTGAGCGTGGAGAGATTTTTTGCTGTCTTCCTACCACAGAGACAATTCAAGCCACCAATTGATATGATGGGAATACCTGTTTTAGGAATTTTGTGTGTAGGAACATTTTTTATTTATTTTCACTACACTGTGCTTATAGACGTTCCAAATGCCAGCGATCATCAACATCAGAAGGTTTGTACAAATATGGATGATACGATTGCATTCTGGTTGGATATACTAGATTCCCTCATGCTCTCAGTGATACCGTTTATCATCATTTTGCTTTGTAATGGCTACATTATCTGGACAATGAAACGTAATTCACGGCGATTAAGTAATTTTGCCCATGGAACCCCAAGTCCCCTAACGAAATTCCAACTGCCACAAACAATCGAAGGCGATTCAATGCCACCTAACACATGTACAAATGTCGAAAGAATTTCCGTGAAGTTTGGACAACCAGATCAAAGTAGACATCACTCAGTAATAACATTCGGGACTAGACAGAAACCAAAAAAGAAAGAGCATCCTATTAGTTCAACTCGAAGGACCCGCATTACAAACACTTTGTTATGGGTAACGTTTACCTTTTTAGTCTGTACCTTGCCTTTCGCGGTTATTAACCTGTTGCGCACTGCAGACAATGAACGAAGAAGTATTGCTTGGAATACCAGTTGGCTTGTGTCTTATGTACTCGTATACACTAACAATTGCTTGAATTTCCCTATTTACATGATTTCAAATCCACTGTTTAGAAATGAAGTCAAAGATTTGCTCTGTGGGTTAAAGCATGCTCTTTGTTCTGGCAAATAATCCTTGTGTTTGAGCAATGAATAAGACTTTCAGTTTCATTATTTATAATACATATCCGTGAGTCACGTGCACCCAACAAGTCTAACATCATTTCACCTATACGAATAATGTTTACGACTCACTTGATTACTTGTACGGATATTTATATTTGTGCATTACATGTACCTAGTAAAATAAATTGGACGGAATTAATGTTTTTATTCTCAAAAGTTCAACAGTTCTTTGAATAAGCTTATGTGATCAAAGTTTTCATCATGTGATGACTCAACAGATTTGATACATTGCAAAAGTGAGCTGGAAATCAATGTTGTGAAATCTGTGGTTAGCTTACTTAAGTTGCGCCTAAAATGAAACACATTTACAGAAATTTATCAGAAGTTTCAAGCGTATAGCTGAGAACTTACAGTCGTTACCAAAAGGCATGCGACGTATTGGTTTGTTCACGTGCGTTCCATGAATTTCACTGGCCGTACTTAGTGGGACAATTTTGTATTGTGATTTACAATTCCGAACTATTTAATTGTATTATACTGCTCGACGTAAACTATAGTATTCTTTTGCAACGTCTGAAGGTGAAACCACAAAATGTTTTGGTATGACATTTCGATATTTTCAAAAACGCAGTATATAAGTTCTAAACTAATATTTCTTCACGTTCTGAAGACACATTGAAAAAAGCATCCATTGGCGTCATTCTTTGACTAAACGATAGTTAAACCAACAAAACTCGCATCAGTAATACTTGGTTGTATTTGGTCCATTGCAAGTCTTCTTAAAACTGTTCAATATCGGCTTCAAAGTAAACGAATGGAAATGACCAGTAAATCAGAAAAGGGTTTATTTTTGAAAAATTTTCTGGAAAATTGCCCAGTTCAATAAACAGGCAATTCGAAAATTTTCACTGGAAAAAGAAACAGTTGAATATCAAGAAAATTATGGACAAAACTTCAAGTCATCTGGGGGAGTTATCATCGACCATGGTGAATGAAAGTGCTACTGAAATAGTCCTTTGTTAATTGGAAGCATACTTTGCAAAAAATTACTTTGACAACTTGATAATCAAACCGGTATTCTTGATGGAGAGTCTTGCACAATGTACCTATAAGGTGATCTCAAGAAGTAACATAGTGTCTCCTCTGTAAACTGTAATACACATTGACGAAACTACTTCATTCCGGTATATTGTAAAAATTTTGTTAGGGAAAAAGATTGATCGACTCATTTCATTAACATAGAAAACTAGGCAGTATGAGAATAACACAGCGCACGCAAATGTTTCGGCACATACGTTTGTGAGATATGTTCAGGTTGCTTGACCGTATCTTGAGGAGACAGAGTAACTGTACTGATAACTCCAATCGTTGCTCTTACGACTGGAAACTTTGTACGGTTAAAAATACACGAGGTACCACATCGTTTAGACAATATTCGGGTCACCTACACGTAGGAGGAATTTGGCTGATATACCTTCGCAAGTTCACAAGCTGAAATTAGTTTTTTTAAAAACCAAGCGCAAGGCTTAATTATTGCTTTCGTCCGAGCTCGTAAGTATTGAATTGCATTGGCACTGTGTGCTCAAATCATGGTCTACGTTCTTGTTTGACAACCGCGTGATCCACTGCGACACCGTACTCGCACAAGGCGTGGTCAACTTAGCCGATTTAAACACTCAACTACACTTGCCTTTCGAACGATGTTCTGGATGTCCGATCACGTCGAAGGCAAACCCTGTGAACGACCCCTTACTTTCAACTACTTACCCCAGGTCTAGATTTCTGTTCATCCATTTCCATTCGTAGCCTGTTCTCGCCAACACAAAATATGTAGTAAATGACAAACGCCGTAATTCCATCTACTATTATTTTAATTTGGGGTATTTCGTGTGTTTCGAGTCCGGTCAACTTTGGCAACAAAGAATGGGGCATGTTCATTTGTTACAGTTACAATTTTAGGTCTTCGGCTGACATGTTACATTAGATGTCATTAATTATTTCCAATTGTTTGTAGTCATGTTGGTTGGTAGTTGCATAGACGGTTATCGGATTCATCTGTTCAGAGCCCAACAAATCTGTTTTTAGCGTGCTACTCCGGTTTTCAAATGCAAGATGCCGTACATAGTTAGATCGTTAACTGACTAATGTACAGGAGGTCTGAGACGGCAGTTGTTTAACTGGCGATTGAGAGGTCCGGGTAGATCTATGCTCCAACATCGCTCAAATGATTACTATGAAATTTTTAATTGAAACAGTAAACGGAAAACGTATTGCTGTATTAGAAACCTCAAGTGGTCAAGTAGTTTGTTGATTTACTCAAGCAAGCTATCCTTACAAAATAATCGACATAAAAATAATTATTTTTTGCTTTCCGCATGGCAGTTTTTCAAAATTCGTCGCAGCAACTCCCTAACATTCATTTGTAGAATTTGGTAGGGTCCTTGGTTATACATCGTCTATCAGAGCAGCTGTTGATTCGGACACAACAAGATGAAATGTTGAAAGTTTACTCAGATCGAACTGATTCGTTAAATTACAAATTAAAAACCAGCAGTAATGTACAACTTACAACCAAGTGAGTTTTGTGTATGGAAACCAACCATTAGCAGTTGGCATCATGTAAGACAGTAGCGTAAACAATTGAACTGAGCGGTATGAAAACAAGCAGATCAGAGTTCATTCTGTCGATAAGGGATTGTCGTAAGGGGACCCTGTTAGCATTGAACACGTTCAGACTTTTGGGAATACGGGGTGGCCTGTTCACGCCCCATCTGGTGGCCAGAAGGTTCGAGTCCCAAGGTCGCCGTTCTATAACTAAATTGCCCCCTGAAACTTGCAGTATTCACAATTCTTCTTCTGATTCATCCAGAATCAGCGCGACTCATGTAATGCATTTACTGGACTTCTTCCTGTTGCTCCTGAAAAGAATTGATCAATATATCCATCCAGAAGGAGATCAATAGAAGACCAATAGTCTGTTCAACTGGCCCATTCTAAAAGAAAGTGCTGGATTCGGTGTTTGACATTTATAGAGCGTGCCAGAAAAAAAGTTCTTTCTAGGGGAATTCCTAATTTGTTGTTCAACTCCTCTCAGTAAGCTTTAGAGGCTCACCATATCTATCTTCGAAAAAGTAGTATCATTTTCCAACGGGAGTATCTGTCTAATAATATACACATTAAAATTACTGATTCCACTCCGTTTTACAGAACTCTTTTTCAATCATATTCCAGTAGAAACAGAATGGCGAAAGATAATGATATTTCCTTGAAGACGGTAGCAAACTAGACTGTTTTGACACTACAACAATAGTGTTAAGTTTTTATCTCCTGTCTAACCTTTTATACGTTAACCTGAAGGAAATGAACGATGCAAACGATTTACAGCTAATTTTCAAACAGCCAACTCCCGATATGAAAACTGGGCACCGATGAGGTGCACCTGACAGTAAGAAGAAAACCCGCAATAAACGTATGTAGTGTAAGCAAGTGTTTGTAAAGGAAATATTTATCAAACGTTCACTGTAAATACGATGCTTGGTAGGTAGTAATTTACAACGGTAACATGCCTGTAATGGAAGTTTATTCAAGGCCGCATGGTGCCAAGGAGAGTTACAAATGATGACCTACAATATCCTTTCTGAATTGTTCGTCTTCTATCTGTATACGTAATATTAGCGGGGATGTACCGGAAGGCCATGATGAGGAAAGCAACAAACCGTACATTTCCAATTTTGTTGCGGGAGAGAAAGTTAACTGATTCCGACTTGCTCTAAGACTAACTGTGATAAACCGCGTCTAAGCAGAGCAGACAAGCAACTGACCCACCGTAGTGCAACTCTGGGAAAATTGAATTGCTGTTCTTGGCAATGGCAGTCTCGTCCGCCTCAGAAAAACGATTCTACCAAAACTCTGTATAATGCGAACCAGGAAAACCACTGAGCAGTATATTGTTCAGCAAACCACATAATCGGTTGTATGCAAACAACTGCACATGAGAATGGAACAGCGCTAAGTATGGGTTGATACCTCCGGTAAAAAGCGAAGTAACAAAACATTCGTGCGCAACAGGCATGAAAAATATTTTGATTATTGCTGGGATATCTAGAAAAATACATTTTCTCGGGTTACTATAGCTGGGAAGTTTTGCTGGTTCACTCTGTGCGCATGGGGTTTTGTGGACCGAAACACTCTGTTGAATTCCTTTGATATGCTAAGCCTGAGACAACAGTCTTCAAAAGATGGCGTAAGTCAGAAGAGGTTTTGCTCAATAAATTGTAATCTGAGATTCGGTGATAACCAAAGATCCTTTACATTCGCGTGAGTGAAACTGTCTAGTCTTTCGCTACAACTTGCACGAGAACATATAACATCGACTTTGAGCTGACTACTGACGAATCGCTGATGTCTTCGATAATTAATTATATAGTGTTAAGCTATGTAGTAGAAAAAAATCCTTAGTAATTCGACATCAACTTCTAAATGATAGTCAACCGTATAAGAAGAAATACACATGGAATATGTTGTCGTGCCTAGGTCTTTCTCAACCCCATTTATATTTGGTCACCTTCTGTCCAATGGTGTCGTTTCGAGCTTGATGAATAATCTATGGTAGAAATATTGTTATATAACAATAAAACCCTTTTCGCAAGTCCATGATTAGCAGACTTACTTCCGAAATAATGAATTACTTTCCCCGGAAAGTTTGGCGAAAATCAAAGTGAGCTATCACAAGAGATTCACTCAAAAATACTCTCAGTGTATGACAGAGTTTTCCATTGGTAATCAGTAACCCAGCAATCCAGTAATCGGTAATCAGCTATTAGTCCGCCATCAGACAAGTAAAGAAAAATCATATGCATTACCCTTCCACCACATAGTAGATGGCCAGATACGAGATATATCATAAAAACCAGTCGTTACAGAGTTTTATAACAAAACAAATATGGACATGGTATCGTGAGCAATGTCCTATTGTTGCTCAGTCTCTGGAGCTCAATGAGAAGGTAAATCGTCGTTTTTTTGGATGATTCGATTAGCAAATGGCATTTCATTACAATAGTTATCGATAACTTTTACGAAAAAGCCTATGCATCGCTGGGCGTTCTGTAGTTATTTGCAACCATATATTACCATCTTCGATAAAATAACAAATCGCTAAACTACGACCTGCGAAGACACAATTACCTTCAACTGTCTTGTGAACTAAAATATACTATGCGATTCCTGTCGTTGGATATCGCGGTCAAAGGCCCAAATGTCCTTCTGTAAGTTGTGCGAGAATCTTTGAATGGATGTTGTCTTTCTCAATCAGTATTCATTTATATGAAGTATAGTTGCAAATACCTCTCCCGTCATTTCAACAAAACACTGTTGTCCCCTCACTAAGAAGCCGTGACCCTACAGCCTTTTTAATACCTTTTTCGGTGTACTGGTCTATATTACAGATGCGTTTTGCAACGTACATATGGGTTAGAAGGCTTAATCTAACCGTCAAGATTTAGTTATTCATAATTCAGTCATCAGCACTAGCACTATTTCAATATTGATTTATGTTTTGTGATGATAAATAAAATGATCACTTTGCTCTTTTCAAGTCACCAATACTTTCTAAACGGAAAACCCGTTCCTGTGTGACTATTCATTAAATATAATCAGCCTAAACAGGTGGTTTATTATAGTAAATTATTTTGCCGTATGCAACTGAACGTGTTCTGTACAACTGAATTGCTTCCGTTCTTATACACCGTGTGCCCCCCCATACCAAACAATTTTCAACAACCTCTTTCTTACTAATTACAGAGCACTCATTTTTTGTAACAACCAAGGATATCTTACTGGAGAGCATTTGACATAATTTTGCTTGTGCAGTTTTTAAAAGGAAGGTGGTGAATAAAAAATACGAACAACGATAAACAAAAAGTGTACGGACACTTTACCGTAGCACTGTCAAAGTGAAACACTGATCAAAGGTAAATTCTTCAGGCCGATATCATGCATGTTAAGATTAAGATATGAGTCATATTCAACCTAAAGCAACATTAGACAATGGCTTACTTGTAACCTCATCGTTAGATGACAAAGTCAACTGATTACATACTTATTCTGTCCACAATGAGACCACGTGATCGAATGGGAAAAGAGGAAACTTTCGTTTCAATATATGCAGCTGCATGTGCAATGTATTTCTTATAGTATTCGAGTGTACGAAAACACTATTGCGTGCTGCTTTCAGAGTTCAAGGCATATAGTGTAAGTTATGCAAAGCGAGTCATGAACACTCTTTGAAAAGCGGGACAGATAAAACATTATGAATAGCAGCCATCAAGGCTCCTGAGCTCAGATAGACAATAGAGCTTAACGTTCGCGCAAAAATTGTGCAACGGCAGCTAAGTAAAACTGTACGAGTGAAGTATGAGAAAAATGGCAGAGCAAGCCTGCTGAAACAATATCAGACAGAACGTGGACAATTGTGGTTTGAGAAACACAGTCCTTGGCTTTAACAAGAGCATCATGTTGAATTCAATAATGGGAGAAGATTAATATGGAGGAGTCTAATGTATGGGGGTAGTTATGGCATGACTGCTGGAAGGAGGATGTGTGGACCAGCCGTCATATTACCTTAGGGCGTCGGCTTATCACATAAGCGACATTTCCGAAAATCGGCGTGTGTAAACTGGTTATGTCATTGAGGGTTTTTTATTACACCTAATCAATTTAATTTAACAAGGAGTCGTGTACTTTTGGTGAGACAACGCATCAGAACAAGCAAACCTTCTACAACAAATGTACGAAACACTATTCCTGGTATCAAGGTTTTGGCCTGATCGGTCTACACTCCTATTCTCAGCCCTACAAAGATTTTACGGGGTTTAAAAGCAAGTCAACTGGAAGTGATGTTGGGGTCCACGGGCTTACTATCGCAGTGCCAGTAAATTTGAGGCGTTTGATTTCCGGTGTACGTCAGTCTCTAGTCGGAAGTGTACTCAATCGATAGGTTGAAGTGTTCGAGCAAAAATTGCAAACGCAATTATTTGGGAAAAATTACAACGCATAGATTGGTGGTGTAGTCTGGAAGTTTTTTAACGTACGTGGGTGTTTCGTTTTCAATAAGGGCTACACGAACGAAATTTAATCAATAACCCTCTACCAATGTTTGTTTGTTCAAAATAGTTATCGTCCTCTTGAAGATGTGGGAAATATGGCAAAAAGAAGAGGTAATTGTATAAGTTTGCTCCTGGGTGCAGATGGTATCCTGTTGGTTTGTTAGTGTTTGCCTGTCACAATTCATTACTAATGGTTACGTGCATACAACATTTGCGTTTGGTAATTGCACGAACAAAGCAAACCATGAGACATTTGATGGAGTAACGGTGTAACTATAGGAGAATAGAGGAAACTAACTGGTTGATTGTTACTTTCAACGGTGTCGATGCTTTATGAGAATAAAATTGAGTAACTAATAACTTAATCCCATAAATACTACCAAATGAAAACTATTTAAAAAAAATTCTTATTTGTTCAAACATTCATTGGATGATAATGGAGACATTACCAGTAAACCCTTTCAAAATTAAAGAAGAGCAATCGCATTGCCTATTTTTTGACATTGATAGAAAATACATTTCAAAACTGATAATGCAATAAATTAGAACTAGTTCACTGGCCAATAACAACTCACTGATTTATGTATCTTGGATGAAGTGACCCTTCAGTTGGGATTTTTTATACTTATATGAAATATTAGTATAGAATGCAGTGAACGACTGTAAATAAAAGTATGGTTTACAACGTTCTGGAATGAGATGCCGGCTAGGCATTCTTTCGAATCGCAATCATCGATGTGTATTTTTTAACCAGAGAGAATGCAGAGTATTTTGACAATTCGTGATAACTGATAACTGGATTAAACAGAAGCTGCGAATAAATTGTTCACAGAAATTAAAGCAACAACAAGTTAGGGCAGAAAAAGCTAGGAATCACGTTGAGTGAACAGCACAGAATCATCGTATATTTGCAATATGTTCTACGAATATAACTGAGGAACGGTGACGCTGTTTAGGATCTCCCTTAAGCGACCGCGTTGACACTTTTGGAAAATGACTGACAGTTTTTGGACTTTTAGGTGAACGGCGAAGACAGACTGATGTCACACTACAATGTGAATGAGTTTCATGCGGTGACAACGAAAATCCATTGGAAGTTAATTCACTCAAGTAGATCACTGAGTCCGGGTTGAGTAGAACGATAGGTTCAACCAGTGTGGGCGATTAGGTTTCACTAGTGTCATTGAATCGTAACACAAAAGGAAACTGTCTAGACGCCTAACTGAGGTTAGCTTTGATTGATGGTTCCAAGATCACCGTTTGAGACTGAAGACTGGGAAGTGCTACTTAGCTTGCTGTAGCTAGCACCATATAAACTTTGGTATAAAACTCAGACAGCTTGGACACTGAACGTAAATAGAAAAGAAAGGCTAACTTTACAATTGACGAAATTACCGATACCTAAGCAGGTGGAGAGTTATGAACATCAAGACACTAGAATAACAGGTCGATCTTCACTACCAATTCACTAATACGATGGGCATCTTTTACAATTCAATTTAATCGTGGGGTGTTACATAAAAACAATCGTATTTCTCAGTTTTGTTATTCTCACATGCAATTTTCAGTTGTGAAATTCCTTAACTCATAATGAAATCTAAAGCAGTTTGCTTCTTGTATACTTCTAAATGGAACAACATTGTACCGAATCTGCAGACTCAAATAATACTCGACTGTAAACTGAACGTCACTCGTAACTGATTTCTGCTCTCTCATCCACATATACTTTGCGTCCAATCCGTTTCGAAAAGAGTTACTAAACTCGAGGTTTACTGTTGTTATAGTTTATCTGCCTTTCAAAGCCATGCCTTCTGAGGCAAATGGCTTAGTGTTCAACTCGGACGCTTCATAACAAAATGGAATGGGTTCAAATTTCGGTCACGGTGAGGGTATTCGATAATGACGAGCTCCAACAAAAGTAAGATCTTAATACAGTGCTTTTGTTCGAAAGGGGCTAAATGAAAGTCTCTGGGAATGTGACAGTTGCGGTCAATTGTGTGTTGTCTATAATGTTCTGCTGAACACGAACAAATTCCCAATCAGTTGTCAGTAATATTTAGATATATAATAAACACTGGTGATAACAAGCTTACCATTATACAAGCGTTAAGTCAATGACACATTACTAACCAGTTGATCTAAACACGTAACATATAACCGGATACAACGCCTAAATAGTTGTCATCCTAACCTGAAGGTCATGAATAAATTTGAGACCAACGACTGTCTACCATTCCTAGAAATACTCATAAGTCGCTGAGAAAATGGATAGATTGAAAGCGCTGTTTACAGAAAACCTACATGGTCCGACTAATACTTAAACTTCAGCAGCTTCATAATAGTCCCAATGAACACTAGCGAATACGCGGGTTAAACAAGCAAAGTGAATCTGTTCCCACCACAGTCTTGTGAAAAAAATACACTTGACTGTTTCTGTTCTGCAATCAAATGGCTACCCTCAGAAGGTTTAGAGATAGGCACAGTGAACGAAAAGCACCACCCAAGTGGTTATTCTCTGTAAGAAAACAAAGTAGCTATATACAGCTACCTTTTCAGAATGATTACACCATGCATCAAGCAACACAACGACCGAGAAATTCAGTCAAACAAATATTTAATCCAACTGAATTCCTGTAATCCCTAGGACGCATAAGCTACCAGTGCCTCCATTCAAAGATGATTGGCCTGTGTGTGTCACCTGACATTGCGTTTACCAACATCTATGTGACTGTCCAGAAAGCTATATAAGCAAACCGAGATATGCCTGATTTCCAGAGGGAAGAAACATTTGCCCAAATGGGTGCAGAATTCCGTGTTACCGGAGAACGACAATATTGCTTGAACAGCTTCTTCAGTCACCAGACATGTCTTGATCACCGGTCACGCCTTCGATCAAGTTTGTGCGTTCAAAATCTTGTTACTCCATTTTAATCCAAGATTTTTGCGGTTTGCTGAAGCAGTCACAATCAATCGACTCAGGCCAACTGTCCGCGTTCAGAAGCAAGTGGTCGTGAACTTGATTTCTCTGAACGTAATGGCCCATCCAAATCTCTGACTTATTATCAGTCACCTCCCTAGTTGTTTTAATCTAAAATAAACTCATTCACGTTGTTGTAAGTTTGATACTGATGAGTTCATATGAAATATTCGCATCTACCGGTTTTCGCATCCCAACTACTTTGTTCAACTTTGTTACTGTCAAGGTTAAATAAATCAATAATTATGGCGCGCGAGCTTTCAGCACTGCCTGTACAGAACATATAACAATGAGTTAGCGAATAACATGGTCAGATTTATGTAACCCTTACGTAATGTTTGATCTTCTCTTCTAACTTTCTTACAAACCCATTTCTCAAGCTATTTTTTAAATTTTTAACTAAGTGGATTCGTGAACGCTGATAACCTTTTTGAGCATCTACGTCAAGAACCTTAAATGCGGTTAGTCTAATTCGACGTGCCCTCAGAATAAATAACTATAAATTTGCGGGAGATGAGTGAGCAATCAGTCAAGTGTTGCGCTGTTTCTTCTGCAACCCTTTTTATAGACATCCACAGGAGTGAAGGCTTTTGTTTTTATAAAACATGATAGCTGTATATTTCTCCCGGTTTTTGCAATGTTTACACGTTTTGGTCAAACAAGCAACTCTGGTCACTTCTGACGTACGTCTATAAATCCCCCAAAAACCTTTGTAATCTAGAAAAACTGCAGGCAAACTGAACCGAAAGGCTCCGTATTTCATACTTAAAATTCGATTGCGTTGTTTCTCAGAACGACAATACTTCAGCCTTTTAATGATTACGATCGAAAGTCATAGATTTAATCGGTGGCTTCAACAGGATAATTCCAGAATATCCCTGATAAATATGTCACAATAATTGCTCCTTGAGTTCAAATTGCATTACTGCACACACTTCAAACAAGATGCAAGATTCAAAGACAGAAAGCAGAAGGATGCCTTGGTAGAATATTTCGAGCTAGTTTACTGAAGATTCGTTCGATCATCCATTATGTAGATATCCCTGGGTTAGGTCATTCAAACTACCATATCGAATTACACCACTGGTCACCTTCGGATGTGCTAATTAATAGGTTGTTGTATGGAAAGCATCTGGTTTCATTGGGGCGAAAATGAAGTGTTCAGTATTAACTGAGCAAAACAAGATATTATATCTCTTTGACCTGTAATGTTAATCGATTGCTATGTGGTTGCAAGCTTATATCTACATAATAATAAACAATTTGTGCTGATCTTCAACAAACGAAACTAAAATCAAGATTGTGTTACAAACCGTCTGATGTGGTTTTGATAACACATACCAGGAGTACCAATCAACTTAGGCTTTACAATTCGTTGGAAGATTGCGGTAGCTGTTTTTTCTTAAGCAGCAACTTTTTGTATTGAAATAACTCCCGACGAATCGTTAGAAGCAGCCATGTCATTTATCAGCCTCCCGATACAGTATGTATTCATCAAGCTAAGTTTTATGGATCGCCCTTTTCTGTTATGCTGTGTCAGTAACAGATAGTGGATACTGATTGCTCTTCGATTAGGAGGGTAAGTAAAAGATCGATCAAAAACAGAAAGTATTCCAGAAAAGTGACTAGGTGAATGCAGCTTGTCACAGATAGTATACTATCTAGATCCTAGTCCGATGGGTTGTTTACTTTGATGGTGGCACGCAGGTTTGCCAGGTTATTTACAACCACCGAAGAGTTCACGTTTTCTAGACTAATATAATTTGAAAATGAGATTTAAACGAGGACCACGTAAATATGCTTATGGCCATATGGATTTTGAACAGAGGACGTAGATTAGAAAAATGAATTGATCCAGTTTCGAGCTGTTTTGTTACATTTTTGGTAAGAAGTAAAAAATTGATTTCATAAGTAAAAGATGATACACTAGTACTTGTAGCATCTTTGTCCAGTTTTCGTCTGTTGTCGAGCACACGACTAGTAGTTTGCGCAAAGCTTCAGAGACCCATACAACCTGTGATGTTTAAAAATTCCAGTATAACAAATTAGTTTGTCATTTATCGGCTATTCCGTTCAATTAGTTTACGTTTAGCATCTTCGATATGGGATAAAAACACGCTTTACGATCTGAAACTTCAATAATATATATGAAAGATGTGAAAGTTATGAACGCAACGTTAAGTTGCAGAAAACCGAGTAAACTGATTTTATGTAGGACATTGTAGGTCTTCGGATGCGATGTCCACTTATTCCTGGTTACTTCACGTGTTAGTATACAATGACACATATTCACGTTAATACATAATTATTCTACGCCTTTATTTATTTAACTTTTGGTTAATGTCACATTTTTATCAAGGTGGTTCGTTAAATGGCGGGGAATATTTCATCCGTCTTTAATTGGACGATTAGTCTTTATGTGAAGGCAACCGCTCAGCAAACGACAAGCCACTGTTCCCTCAGTCTCGGGGGATAACACTGCCGCCGCCATCACCACCACTACCATTCGACATTACTGACTCAAGCAAAAGTAGACGTATTGCAGTGGTAGGATATGTTGATGTGGTGACCCTTCTGACAATGATAACCGTTCTTCAGTGAAGCCCGTAACCCCCCGTGGGACTAACACTGTTTGTTTGGCGGTTGACGTTGTGACCCCTAAAAAAGGTACGCAGAATAAAGGTGCACTTGGCAGAATTCGAATTTTCCGCCTTGGAATAAAAACAAACAACAGAAAACCTTGGTCCCGAGAATAACATGATTGTTCCCGTCATTCGCTTCCAAATCATATCAGAAGACGAGTGTGAAAAGCCACTTTTTTCCGCTTCAAGCCTGAACGATAGGGAGAAAAATACAAGGTTCTCTATCACTTGATCTTTTGATGAAGATTAAATTCACCAACGTCACCGTCTGTTGGCACCGTTGGCTTAATCAAACACTAGAGCTGATGCACCATTACAGCGTAAAGGTTCCCCGATTATCCAAAAGAGGTCGTGGACAGTACAGTTCATATTACCTGTATGGTGCAGCCAACCACAAGACCTCGATGCACAGTACGCAGTCAAGTGTGGCGTCGAGAAGACAAAAGTAGGATGTCTTCAGGTAGGACAAGCACCCACAATACAATCAGGAGTAGAAACCACTTCAGGGGAAATCCAACTGAAAGGCATTGCTAAAGGTCTCACATAAAACAAGCTTCTCCCACCACTGATGGCAAGATCACGCTCGATGGCACTGGAGTGTACGTGCACTTCCGGCCAAATCGCCCGGCTTCATCGTCCCAGTGGTTTGACGATTCCGGTCTACAGTCGATAGTAGCTGACTTTTGATAAATCTCCCAGTGATTGGGAGGTAGTGCAGCACGCATTAATCAGTGCAAATAGAAAAAGTAAAAATAAATACTTCCCCAAAGGAGTGTGTTATCACAAAGTATTTCCAACCAAACGATGGATGGTATGAAACTATATTCATGAGTGAAACAGGTTAATGGAGGATGAAATGAAGGCTAACCATTTTCTCATAGTACTTTAGGCACGTCGTGCTGTTTTCTAATTGTGTTCAGCCACTTGTGATTACTGATATGACGCTATATAGCGGTGTTACGAGTGCATCGAGCTTGGAAATTACTCTGTTCTATCAGCAAGGAATAGCCACATATTCGTGAAATACAACTTCCTACAGTGTCACACAGTTTTAATGCTTTCCTTATCAAGACGGGTATTACGAAGATGTTACCCCTCTCCGTTGATGAGACCCAATGTTGTCCAAGTAATACGTATGTAAAGAGCAAGAATAAGTACTAGCATTGACAGTTGTTTCTCCTAACACGGAACCGAATGCGGCGCTTTATGTCGTGAATATTTTAGATGATTCTTCAACGTTCCACAGGAATCAAGCGGCCTTAATACATACTGACGTGGAACGTGACGACGCACCTCAATATCGAGACCACAAAACTGAGGAATGTCACACTCCACTCAGCGTCTCTGTTGCACCACCGCCTAACACTATCAGTTATCACAAATGGCTGAACACAATTAGAAAACGGCACGACGGGCCTCAAGTACTATGAGGAAATGACCAACCTTCAATCCACCCTTCAGTGCTTTGTAAACTTAATTCCATCTTGCATGCAGGCTAGAAAAATATTGCGATAGCTCACTCCGTTTGAGAAATCTGGTATTTTCACTTCATCCGTTTGCATTCATTAGTGCATGCTAGTTCCCATTTCTGCACTGTCTCTCAGCCACTAAGATGTTTGCCAACAGTCAGTTTACATGACATGGGGACCAAAGTGGCCAAAACACCTAGACGATATAGCCGACTGATTTGAATGCACACTGCTAAAATTTATCGGTAGGCCAACTGTTACCACAAGCACTTGCAGTCTCACTAACGCCACAGTTATTATAAAATTTTGTTTCAAGAATAGTGCTGTCCGAGAAGATGACAATCTCAAAACGAACTTTAATAAATGAAGGGACCAGATCCAGTGTTTGTCTTTGGGTAAACTAGCACGTCTCCTGTGATGGCGAAGGGGAAAATCGTATGCTACTGGATCAGCTGCGCAAGTTGGTTCAATAAAATTATGATTTATTCACTTAGTTAAATCCGTTTTCAGGGGACAAATTCATTTTATAAACGACATTGAAATATCATCACCACATAGTGGATTGTGAACGGTGTAATCCGGGCTTGAAGCCTTTGTGAAGAAACAGTTACCATGTAAAACACCACATACTTCTTGTAAAAATTCATGAAGTTTATTGAAATCGAGGCAACCCCAGTGACACAGCAACAAAACTACCTAAGATTTTGTGAATAATTTTCTAGCTTAATAATTTTCGACGGCCTTTTGAATAATGATTCCATTCGTTTTGTCGCACCGTCTCTACTTTTTTCTCCCTCAATGACAAGCAGTTGACTTTTCTTTCAAAGTAACAAAACTGATCATGTTACACTGCATTTTTGACCCATTTGAGCTGTAAAGATATGCGCTTGCATAGATGGTTCATTTCTGAATGCGAAAAAGTCTGAGTAGTCTATAACTTTATGGGAAGTCGTAATAGTTCACTATTGCCCTGTAGGTCATCCTGGTCATTTTTGACCTGGTTTAAAATGTCAGTTCTGTTTCACGTGATTGGTTCGGTTTGTCTGAAGCCTATCGTTATTCTCAAGATTTGATTCATGGATATGAACACAAACCTTGACCCCACTGGACAACTGAGGGCGTGTCTCGTAAGAATGGATACATCTGTTCTGGTCAAAACTGATTCGGGTGCGCATCAGCGCATGTATGATAAGCTTCCAAGATTAGTAAACAGATGATACTAGGCAAAACGACGAGATGTTTAGGCGACCTTCAACCTCAGTGCGTCACGTGACGCGGTAGTGAGATATTCCCCATTCACTGAAGTATATAGCCGCGAAATGGTGATGCTCACAGTGGAGGCGGTATCATCCATTCAAGAAGTAGATGACAAGAACACTCACAGACGATCATGCATGGTAAACTTATAAAAGCCAACAAATTATCTGTCAACACAGATCTTGTGATCTAGACACCTAATATAAAGCTAAGATACATGGTCTTCTGGCTCTGATATAGTGTGTAGCTGAGGACTTTCAGAAACTATCATCAGAATGACACCAAACCCTTCCAGATTTACGAGTCGCATATTAAATCTGTCAATCCTCCAAATGAATTCTTCTTGCTGGAACCTACACTTAATAGCCTATTCTTCACATCAGCCTTGGAATGAAGAAGTGTGTGTAAACGTGGTTATAGATAATCTGACATTAGGCAACTTCATGTGTACTTATGGTTGCTTATACTTATGCCTTGATAAGGGTGGAAGCTGAAGATCTTGTGGCTGCAGCCGTTTGAGGATGGGGACGTCCGGAGTTCCCTGGGGGACTTCGAGGACGTGGCGGAAACGGCCGGAGTCAAGGCCGACCTAGCAATGCTGGTGGCCCTGAGGATGCTGCTCAAGGGCTGGGCAAAGGCAGTGCTGGAGGCGGCATGAAGGAGCCCTGCGAAACTGGAGTGGGCCGCCGCAAAGAAGGCGCTGGTCGCCGGGTTTGACAGCCCCGCCGACTGTCAGGAGCCAATGCGTTGTTCAGGAGCGCCCGGCTTGGGCCAGGAGGCGACGCAGTTGTTTACACTGTGTCACTCACAACGGCGTTATCAAGAGCCCTGCCACACTTGAACTAGGACTCAGAACATCGCAAACTGACAGATCAGTTGTTGGAGGGAATGCCACCAACAGTCGGGGATCAGCATGATTTATTTGAAGCATGATAAACTCGTGACGAAGTATGGGGTGGTTCCATTAATGAGAAAACGCAAACCCCAGTTTGGACAAATTGAAGCGAACATACCCAGAGCAATATCAACCTGTGACAGTCGGTTGCTGAGTGAAGTGATACGCAAATTTCAGGGATTTTTCACCACGGACCAGGACCCATATGGCTACTGTGACTGGGTTGAACACGAAATCCCCATCGGGCCAAAGCGATTTCGGCCATTCGGCCCCAGGAGAACTCCAATACACCTGCAGCCGGAAATTGAGCGGTAAGTGAAAGACATGCTGAGGGAAAAAGTCATCAAGGATGCCGACTGCCCGTTTAATTCTCCAGTCTTGTTGGTGACGGGGCCCAACGGTAAATTTCGATTTTGTGTCAACTTCAGAGGGTTCAACGAGACTGCAGTCAACGAAGTCGTAACAGTCCCATCGGTGGCAGAGAATTCCGGTACAGAACGCCAGGAAATTCACAATGTTGGACTTGAGGTTGAGATACCTCAGTGGAATAAAGGCAGTACCGTTTCGAACGTACGCCGTTTGGACTGTCAGGCGCCCCTTTCATCTTCAGACGACTGGTGCTGAATGTCCTAGACGGATTGGCCAATGTTGTTGTTTATGCAGACGATATTGTCATCTACAGTGCGAATGAAACAGAACATATACTAAAATATTCAAATATGCTGCAGAATATTGAAAAAACCAACACACGGATCTATAGTCCAAAGTCGCAGCTGGCGAAACAAACAGTGGTGTGACTCGACCACAAGGTCGGTCAGGGTGGGGTTCAAACATTGCCGAGAAACTGATGAAAATCTTAGCTATTCCGGTGCTGAAATCGAAGAGGACGTTGCGACAGTTTCTCGGACACGCTGAGTTTTACAGCCACCTCGTCAAACACTGCAGTGAACTCGCCAGGCCATTATACGAAATCATGAAAAGGAATTGTGTATTCACTGAACAGTGAAGGCCAAGCAGGCGTATTTCGAGATCCAACAATTGTTAAAGAAGTGGAAACTGACCCTGAAATTGCCAGTGACTGGACGGAGCTTCGTTGCCGCAACGGATGCGAGCGACGTAGGAATCGGAGCTGTAGTGTAGCAGGAAGTCAGTGTGATGGAATATGCCAGTCGGGTACTAACTCCTGCTGAACGAAACTACTCAACGATAGAGAAGTGTTTGGCGGTGGTGCGAGCCTTGGAAACGCAGAGATCGTACTGGCTCGGCCGACGTTTCCGTGTGGAGACCGACCACAAACTGTTGGAGTGGATTAAATCGACGGAGAACCCTCGAGGAAAGCGGGTTCGTTGGGCGTTATGACTATAGGAGTATGACTTCACAATCCGCCATGTAGCTGGAAAAGGAAACTATGCCCCCGATTTGATTTTCAAATGCAACATATGGATGAAGTTCACAAGGACATGATTGGAGTTAATAATATTGAAATGGAGAACGATCCTGGAAAGTTACAAGTAGCACAGAGTGTACAACGATTCGGGTGGTGACTGGCCGCTTTCTTTTGGGAGAACAGTCGCCAGAAGACGAGGGAAATCCGTAGCTGAAAGCTTTCGGAATGCATTGGTCAGACTTGCGGTTGAATAGTGCCGGAATTTTAATGCGCCAACTGCTGGAGGGAATAAGCATGCCTGTTATATCGACGGAGTTGAGAGCGACAATTTTGAAGGAATATCATCAGCTGACTCATACGGGATGATATCGAACTTACGAAGTACCGACGCAAAGGACATACTGGCCGGGAAGTAATAATGATTTTAACAGTTATATGCGGACGTGCTAGCAATGTCATCTGTTGAAGAGCATTAACCCCCTCCAGACAGTATCTTACACAGCCAATCCCGGTCAGTGAAATTGAGGAATTATGGTCGGTGGATGTGCTGGATCCCTTCACAGTAATCACGTCCGGAAACCAATCCATCATAGACTGGACATTTAATAAAGTGGATTGAAGTAGCCGCCATACTAGGTCAGCGTGCAAGCGCTGTATACAGGGTGATGAGGGAACACATCGTTGCAGATCACGAAATCTCGCGAAGCACAATGACTGATCAAAATCCCTGCTTCGAAAACGAAACGCTTAGGAACTGTTTGGAGCTCTTAGGAATCAAAAACTTCGCACGACGCCATACCATCTTCATTCAAATAGACCGACGGAAAGAAACAATCGCACAACCAAGGAGTTGTTGGTGGCGAAAGGAGGGAGCTGGGGGAAAACATTACCATTCGTTATGTTGGCCCACTGCCATTCCCCACAAAGAACAACGAAGAAGTCGCCGTTCGAGCCAATGTACGGGCGCATGCCACTCTTGCCAGTCGATCAGAAGATTGGTTTGTGGGGAGGCCGACGGATGAGCACATTTGAATTCGCAGAAGCGCGGATAGTGACCAGCCAAAACTTGGTGAACGTTCAAGAATTTTCCAAGAAGCAGTCAACTGCAAGGTCATCGAGTCGGGGTGCAGTGTTTGAGCTTAGTTCAAAGATCAACTACATAGAAAGGCAGAGCATGGGTGCAACAGGACCCGGATCTAGGAAGTTTCTGGTAAAATGGAACGGACCGTATGTAATAGTGAAACGTCGCGGTCCAGTGTATCTAATAAGGAATGAGAAAAATCAACATCGAGTTCAGGGAAGCCAGCCTTGCAAATGGTATAACATTCCGATCGGAAGGGAATGCACACCAGGTACATCAACAGCACCGAGGCTGGTACACAGATCGTCAGGCGAACGAAGAGAACCTAAATGGCTTTTGCTACAGCCCGTAGAATCTTCGCGAGGGGAGAAGTCTAGTGAGGACGAGCGATCGCACTGTATTACCCATACCATTAATATTCAGTGGTGGGGCCAGAGCATAGACTTTGACACTTAAGTAGCCGCGGGAAAAATACAAGAAGAAGCATTGGAGTGCAGCATGGAGTGTAATGGTTTTCCGTACATACAGGAACTGAGCATTGGCGTTCCTAGCAACCGTGACGTTCTGGGACCAGTGTCGTACGTAGATGATTGGATTTGTTTGTGGTCATGTTGAAGCGCATAACCAATGTGTTGGTTTTCTGATTAAATAACCTCTGACTAATTCGCGTTCTTGTATCACAACACTTGTTGGTGTTAACAATTTTAGTAATGAATTGGTGATTAGTTTGTAGGATACATTTACGATGCGAGCCATGGTCCTTGCGGCTGACCGATTACCACTTTTACTGCACCCCTCAAGTGGCAGTACAATAGAAAAAACTGAAGCAATCAGCCTTAATTTTGCAAACAAAGCAAAGCAGCATTCCTCTATCTGGATTTTTCACTACAAACATTGCTATATTTGTCTTACTTCTCCAAAATGGTCAAGAAGGTAACCCCGCAGAGAACTTGAGATAAAAGTGTGATTAATGGCAACTGAGAATGGAAGAAGTTAATCACTGTAATCGATCTCAACAAGAACAAGAGTGGAGTCAACACAATAAACAAAGCCACTGGTATGCTTATTTGTAAGCAAATGGCAGTCCATTGATACTTTCGTTCTCCTACAGTAGGCCTAATGGTTTGATATATATTATATTCATGATCCAGAACAAAACGAACAAGAAATGAAGTAGTGAAGTACAATACATGAGGTGACAATTACTTCAAAAGCTACAAAATACTCTTTCACTCTAACTATTATGAAAGAAAGTGGTTTTCAAAAACATGACCTTTTGCAATCTATCCATGTTTACTGAAGTCTATATCTGACGAATTCAGCTCAAAACACAGAGTCAAGATGTATCAGTGTCTTCCCAGAAACATGCTTAGATGGCGTGTTACAAATAGGTTTGCAGCCCATATGTTTATGCTGCCACACACTATCACTCCGTTAAGACTATGTATGAACCAGGAGCCTATAAATATACACTAAAGTGTTTGACTGCAAAATGTTTTTTTTTAAAAAAAATTTGGCTGTTATTTTAAATCCCGGGTTCAAGTTATTCTCGAGACAGCAGAGGGCAACCAAACTTTTCAAGTTTACGAAGAACTAAACCGGAGGAATGAGAATAGTTTAGCTTCTTTTCCACGAGGGTAATTACTGGAGACAGGAGTCTCACCAAAAACCTCCTAACAATTTCCTACCGGTTTCGTACCCTCGCTGTGTATTGCAAATGTGGATAATGCAACTAATCATACAAATTTCTGATCAAACGGCTGCTCTGAATCAAGTACCCCAATTCAGTTTGTTATCTGATAACTTAGAGGATAACAACATATATGCAGCTCTACTAATATGTGTAATTTGAAAACGGTAAGCACATTTTGCTTTTACCAAACTTACAAAGAAGTGGAACTAGGGAATTTTGAGTCAGTCGGGTTTTCAGCATCATGAATAATGCATGCTAATGGTATGGAACAGATTAAAATCCACAGCGAATAACACTGTTGTAGCCCGCAAGAACTAGTGCAGGAAGAAAAGAAGCGGGAGGAGAAAAAAACTAAATGCATCAAGTGAAAAGCGCACGAAGAGGGCACTTGAGAAGGATCAACAAATGTACTGGACTGAGGAACACGTCATCCGAACTGATGACTGATACAATACAATCCTCAGATGGAAAGAAATTTAGCTTCGATGGCCCAAACTGTTGGAATTATTATTCACACGATTAGTGTAAAACAAGCAATACCTGTAGTGGACAGTCATAAGAAAATGGTATTGTACTGTGATGGACAGTATTTTGCAGAAAACCGTATACCCACACATGTTCAACTAATCCGCTATTAGTTGTGAATCATTACAGTGATGTTCTTGTATCGTTTTCACAAGATAACGAGATTAACCAAACGACCTGAAGAAAGAATCAACAGCTAAGGTGTGGCCAACTTAATTTGGTGATCTAGCCAAGTATGAGATCCGGTCTGAAATCACTTAGGAATCTGTGGGGATTATCCTACAGGTGTGGACATTGCAACGATGGGTCTTACCCCTAGAAGAACCAGTTGGAGTAGGTTACTGAGCCAGTCTAGGACACCTTAATTTTAACAAAATTTGAAAGTATCATTAATTACACGAATAGACTATGTACTTGTATTATGAAAGGATGTGAATGCCATCTATTTTTCATTGTAAAGTATGAGTAAAAAATGTGAGCAATCGTGAAAATAAGGCCAGTGGCTTTTACGATTCCTTTCACTTCATAATATAATGATCGGTTTTATGATGAAACCTTATATACACCCAGTGTTGTCACTTTTCGTTTGTCGGGAAAAAATTGGCATCGATCTACCGGAAGTTCCTAATATTTCAACTGATAACAGATGTTAACGTCTAAAAGTTTGCAAACACCTCATTTCTCTCGGTCTATCTAATTGAACACGTGCGAACGCACATGTCAACAAAATGAACCATTGAACAGCCGCAGGCAAATGTTTGTGGTGAACAATCATCATTCGGTCAAAAAAAACGAACAATCACATGACTGAATAAACCAAACCTATAGTAATAAATAATAGTCAGTTGGAAAGAATACCTGATAAAGCAGCAAACAGCAAGTAATTAGGCGTTCATGCATCAGTTGCGAGGTTAATTATTAGAGAACAAAATAAAACGAAAATCAGTATACATTAGTTGTTCACTTGGAGATGAAGAGAGGTAGCAATGTGGATAATGCTGAAAATAAAGCTTGGAAAAGAGGAAAACTATTTCAGTAACTTATTGTCAAAGGAATGTTAGACTCTGTTGAAAACTCTCAACGAAATATGCTGGTTTGTCCACAATGTAGTAATGCGTTTGTTACAATTTGATTTCTCTTTCTCGTAACAACAGAAATTGAAACTGTTGACCCCGAGAATAACGCGATCGTCCCCGTTAATTGCTATCAAGACAAATCAAAAGACGGGTGTAAAAAGCAACTTTGTCCCACTCCAAAAGCGTGTGTGTCAAAAAGAAAATTACAGGAGATTTATATGGTGTATGGCCACCTACAAACGTTCTCGAAACTGAAGATCAAAGGACAGTTACTACAAATAGTAGTTAAGGTCACTAAGCCACCAATGAGCATAGCGGAATAAAGGTCGAGCAGGTGGAAAAGAAAGGAAGTTACCTTTCGACTGCTCTAGACATTTTTGCTCATTCTGACTAGGTAAAAGAGTTTTCTCGAGGAAGGAGGCGGTTTTGGATGGAAAAATGGGATTCCCTAACAGACTTGTTATTCTCTGTTTCTAAACGAAAGGAAAACGTTCCATCGGGTATAACGTGTGAGTTTCGGAAAATGCTAGTGTGTTTATTCACAGTCTGACAGACAACGGAGAATGTCACTGGACGATCCATCCGGTAACCGGACGCTTGCAGTTGTATCGATATTATACTGTTTGCCATACAGATGAATTCTAGTTACCTTGCCGTCCATACATTAGACATATGCAGTCCAAGTACATATTTACAGCTGTGGTGAAGTGATGATGTCTTGTGTTTAATTTTTCTAAAGGAAGCCATATATATCGGTTAGCGCGGGAAATGACAAACTACTTATAGCTAAACCGTATATCTGGAGGTAAAATGGTTCTTTGGGTGCAAATTGTACGTTACTGATGTATAGAACGAAAAGCCTTCATAAATTAACTAAACGTGGACTTGACTTCTTCATTAGACACCCGTGAATACTTTTAGCAGTTTCATCTAAGGGTACAATTATAAAACATTGAATGCCACCATGCTGATACCAACATTCTTTTCACGATTCTGTGGTCTGCCGTACACCGGCCATAACTGACGGCATCCCGTACTCGAGTCACATTGCACGTAAGGGCTAGGTCGTGAATGGTAAACTTGAGAGTTCAAACGAAAAAATGATAAGACAGTTGCAAGTATTAGATCACCGGTTTGCATTTTGTTTTATATATGTTAATCAACCATACATTGAGTATTAACTGGGTTACACCGATGTAGATGAATTCATCTGCAAAATATGCATCATACGTCAAATTATGAAGTCGAGATCTATTGACTAATCAAAAGAATATAAACAGGGGTATCGTATAAACGAACCAATAGGTATGGATTTCTTCTCAAATCGGAAGGGATGAACAACTACAGCCGTAATAATAACTAATTGGAGAGGTGAATCAAAACTGTCTGGAGCACCACATTTTTTCATAGTGTTTATGGAGCTCCAAGGGATTAAACCAGAATTGAGCCTAATGTACAACGGTTCAGTAAAACAAAGGCACATAAATCAAACCATTAGCGTTCGTAAACAATGAAGCTGTGTAAAACAATTAACAAATCATTTGCGATGACTGGCTACATCGGGCGGCAAGAAACACTAACGGGTCTCAACACATCAGAAGTCACAGGCATTTTTAGCCCTGTGGATATCAAGGGTTTATGTAGAACAGACAAGCACAAATGTGATGAAATGAAGCGCATATTTCAAAAGTCCGCACTTTAAAAATGTCCACAAAGTGGCACGAGGACAAACCGCTTTGAGCTATCCCATTATTCCACATAAAGCCTTAGCAAGTTGACAAAATGGAAAGGCGCATTAGTACAATGTGAGCTATGGATTCTCTACTGTCCGTGGAGGACAACGTTGTAAGATGCATTTCAGAAGTTGATGAAATTCGTTTTGTGAACACCATGTTTTCGAGTATACCGGTCGTCCAACAACTGTGGAGCCGGATACAAAATCCGGAACTAAAACCATCTCACAGAAATTCCAACTGAAAGGCCCAACCCAAAGGACTCACACAACCGAGTCGGGTTAGTGAACGGCTCCAGAACAGTACTGTAATCACAACCAGCTCAGCTGGAGTAAACGGGATTTGTATTTCAGGTCACATTGCTTGCCTCTATCGTATTACCCGGTTTGTATGCGCTCTGCCTGTATTCGTCCGTCTGCCAACATGCACGGGACGAGACAACGAACGCATCGCCGACCGATAGTCGAACGAGCGTAAATGTGCTTCGCCCCCTTGCTAGACCGTATGCTCGAGCTAAACCGGTGGCTAACGTAGTAAAGACCTGCACGTGTGCAGACGCGTTCGCCTCAGCTGACTCAGCTGGAGAAACGCAACCATCGTATAAAAAACTACGTATCAGAACTGTGATTCCCGTAACAAAATACTGAATCCAGACAAAAGGGTTTACCCGAGGGGCACACCCCCACAACCGGGTCAGATGAGCGAACGCGCGCATCGCTGAAACCACGGCCAGATCGGCTGGTTTTGAGTAGGGTGGGTGTGTACGCGTATTTTCAGTCAAGTAGCTCAATGCCATCGGCCCGGTGTTTTGGTCACTGTGGTCCATGATCAACAACATCTGACGACTCTTTGTAAGCGTTAGTAAGCGTTTCATAGCTTGAAGTGCAACGCTGGACAGGGAACCTGTATGCGCCGATGATAGCAAATGGACAAGAAAAACGTACGGTATTTCTGTAACGGACTGAGCTATTACAAAGTTTTTTCCACCAACCGATAGATAATTAAAAAACTGTATTCATAAACGAGACAAACACAAAAATAACCAAAAGACTGATCAAAAACAAAATTTTTTTCCGCAAGGTCTGTGGCACGTCATGCTGACGCACCATTTGTGGACTCTGATGTAACGTATTAAAGTCGTGCTGTGAAAACAATAAGCGTGGTTTGGCAGCTGCTATTCTTGAGGCCTCGTTGCTGAGTCATGTTGTTCTTCTTCATGTCAACATGCCTTATTTGACAATTCTATTCATGGCGAAGACAATTTGTTGTGTTATCAAGATCGGCGCGAATAACTCGTTCAGAAATGTTGTCCAAATGGAGGCATTTGTGCCCTGGATACTTACGTCGTCTCGAAAAATGTAGCTCGTAAAGTGGACCAGACTGTCATGTCGGGACAAAATTGACACTGGAGGACCGCAACCAATGCGTCGTTCGAAGGAAACAACTACCGGAACTAGGACCAATTTTGTATGTTATGAATGAAGCGTAGGCAATATTCTGTTATTGCTGGACACTATTAGTCAGAACTGGTTATATCTCCCTGATGTGCGCTCGTGAGTGCCGTTTACAGCGTTATACGAGACCCGTTTGTACATATCGTGCAATAAGTATTCTGTCCCCATGCTCAGCGTTTTTTTAAAATCTACAACGTTAAGTTAACGCGTCCCTATGAATAATGACTTAATGCGTTGTGCGCTAAGCTGTCCAATCTACTAAGTATGCGAATAGGCCAATTACAGTTACAGATTTTTCATTCTACGGACAGGTCATCATGACGGTCACACAAAAAGATAAAGACAAGAAACTATAAGTATTAAAATAATAAATTCACGAGATGCACAAAATATTTCCAATGATTTTGCTTACACAAAAGTATTCTCCTTAGGCATGATGACAATACACATTGGAAAGTGGCCTCAGAGGTTGTAACGCATTCCAAGATTATGGTCATTTTGGGTTCCTTCATTGTTTGTGAACGTCATCTATAGACTGTAAGTTTGAGTAGAAGACCAAGTGGGGGTAATAACTGGTGATCATGGAGACCACTTCCTTAGTCTACCGTGACCGATCCATCTTCGCCTCAATGTTCCACCTAGATATTTTCGTACACAGTGTAATGTGTGTTGCTGCGCCATCCTGCTGATACCAATTGTAGTGGAGTAAACTCAGTCGTTCCAGCACTGGTACAACATTCTGTCACATCTGCAGATAGAAATGCCCTAGTGTATAAACGGTTATGTGACTGGATGCTTTACCTGTAGTGTTTATCAGAAAGAAAAGCCCGATAATCCGTGTTCCAACAAGCCCAACCAAAACCATAAGCTTTGGGCCTTTTTGACGTTGGATTGGAACAAACCGATGGGGAAGTTTATGTGCCAACAATGAGACTTCTGAACGAATTCACTCAGACAGAACTTAGGCTTGCCGGCAAATACTGTCGAACAGATATCCCTTTCTGATAAATACCACGTACAAAATGACTCATGTTTGTCCGCATCTGACAACTGAAGTACCTGCAGTCCGGCCTTCCGGTGTGACCGATACTTGTATATTTTGAGTATCTGGTGTAAAGCGGACTTGGAACTGTTGCATTCTTGAGTGAAGTGACGGTAGCCCTTTGGGGGGATTGTTTTTTACGCTTTGCAGCATACCACTGACAGAAAAACCATCTATTGATGTACGCGATCGAACATTTCTTTGCAGATCTTGAACACTGCTGGTTGCAACAAATTTCTTCATCAGCCTTCGAACTGATATACAAGCACCCGATTACATACCCACATGACTTGCAGCAAACTTCTTAGTTGCCTTCTCTACATTTTTACCAGAAGACGCATAAATAAAATTCAGTGCAATACGCTGTTCGGTTGTCAGATTGCCAAGACACCGTTTTCATATTTAGATAGCAGAGGTTTGATATGGTTCACTCATGATAACCCGTCCAGACCAAGTTGCATGCGTTTGTTGTCTCATCCACAGTCAAATGTTGCATTTCTAGCTCTGAAAACGCTTACTAACGCTTACAAAGAGTCGTCAGGTGTTATTGGTCGTGGACCATGGTGGCCAAAACACCGGGCCGATGGCATTGAGCTACTTGACTGAAAATACGCGTACACACCCACCCTACTCAAAACCAGCCGATCTGGCCGTGGTTTCAGCGATGCGCGCGTTCGCTCATCTGACCCGGTTGTGGGGGTGTGCCCCTCGGGTAAGCCCTTTTGTCTGGATTCAGCATTTTGTTGTCGGACCCACAGTTTCGGGACATACGATACGAGGGTCGGTGATTGTCCCTTCCAGAACAGGCTTATTCGTCATTATGTCACACACATGGAACTAGAAGACTGCTTGCATCACGCTGTTTATTATGCTAAACTTCTGTCGTGCACCTTTCATGAGTCACTCCTCCAAAAGAATTGCCAAACACTGGCTGATCAAACCACCTTCGTGTACTTCCAGAACGGACGAAAACAAACGAACGTTACTCCGGAAACAGACACATGACACAATTGCGCAATCTTGGTTGACACTTCACCCAACGTTTGCCATCATTCACCCGACAAACTGCAGCCAACCTAAAAGAGATCTAATTGCGAAAATTCTGGACTCCAGCGAAGGAAACAGCATTCCAAGACGCCACAAGTGTTCTCTCAGGTGATCTGCAAGGCCACATCAGAAGGACAGAAATCTTACCTGAGTAGTCAACCTCCTGAATCATTTGGTGAATTGCACATGACAATGTGGATTAGATGAATAACCGAGTGTAAATTTGAGTTTTCTGAGCTTCCAGCTCGGCTTCATTGTTCAACTGGTAGAGCACTTGCTCCTTTTTGGTCTGTTGTTTCTGTCGCTCATTCGAATCCAGCCGAAGTTTATTTTTCGCAATTGGACCTTGTCTAAATGTTCAAATCTGCCATATTGCTGGTCAATATTACAACTAATCTGTTCAAGCTCGTGTGACGTGTTTAACTGTGCTGTGGACTTCAGCTGTGGTAAGCCAGTCTCTGGAAGCATGTTGCATCCATCAATGGTTCGGCGTATCCATTCCTCATGATAGCTGAGGGCACAAAGTATCCTGCTACCCTTCGGTGCTTCGTTTATCTGTCATTCATGGAGTTGACGTACAAACTCCCAGTCTACTTCCGGTTTACTACTAAAAAATATTAGTTCCAACTTTTAGTGAATCAAGCTGATAGGTAAAATTAAACTGTGCCATACCTAAGGCACGGGTTGGGTTCCTCTACGATAACAGCGCCAATCGACGTTTTCATTCACCAATTAATATACGGGATGGAGTAATTTTATCTCCGGCTGGGCCTCATTATTTCAGTCTAATTTGACTTGCAATTTAGAATATCATATTTCATTTTTGCCTTGAACAAAGGCCACCTGATCATTAACTACAACTCTTGAATATATCGTTTCTTTTTTCAGCCTAATTATAGAAGATCAATCTACAGTAACCTGGTACCAGTGCATGAAACCAAGTGCAAAGGTTCGGGGACTAGTGCAAATTGTTTTCCCGTGTCTTTAATTTTGTGAGAGATCAACTGATAATTATACTTTCCCGGCATCAGACGTAAAACCCCAAACAATTCTAAGTATTGCTAGTCAAAAAGCTTCGAACGGTTGTCACGCGTATAACTTTTGTCTAGTAAGGATGAATAACGTGAGGTCAACGAGCTGATAGCGAATCATCAACGGAGACTGTGTGAAAGAACCTGAACGATTATCATAACGAGATTAAGATTTTGTACCACCAGCAAGTTCAGAGCAAATAACGAATTCCTATAAACAAATTGTCGCGACAGGGAACAAGTGGTGACCATACAACGCAAGGTGGGACCAAACTAGACACGAATGATTATCACTAGGTATCAAACGCAAAGCAGCTCGCAATTCGGCTTCTGTTCAGTGATAAAAGACGAGATCCAGAAAGTTTGTTCAAATTCGTTGGTTAATTATTGGTGTAACAGGCCGACTGAACAAACATCGTGTTAGAAACCATGAACATACAGAGACAGACCGAACAGACACAAGGATGGAGGAAGTACATTAGTATATTGCAAGTCACACAAGGCAGTTCAAAAACCTATGTGGAACCACGAAGGGATTTGGAGTGCAGCACTGTAAATAGTGTGTGGTGGCTAGAATATTCCATTGGGAATTCTAATAGACGGCCAGAATGAGACAAGTACGCAAGTGCAAAGACAAATCTTTCCGGAGTGTGACAAACCATTGACACGTTCTATATCATAATCATAAACATTACATTTTCAGAGATTCTGTAGCCCGCATCAACATCGAATGTGTTGTGCTGTTTCAGTTACACCTCAGCTTGTTCGTCTCCCACACCAACTACGTGTAAGACTACGGGTACATGAACTACCGGAAATCAAGAATCACCTCAGATTTTTTTACCAGCAACTATCAACGTTTCGCTGCACTGGTAGGCAACACATTCCTGAATAATAACCTTGATGACAGGATAAACCAATTTGTCACATGACAACAAGAAAAGATCTAGCGCATAAATCCGACCGAATCTTTGGAATACCGACGATTAACATTTTTCTTTCTACTTGGCTATATTTCTACCTCGCAAAAAACCGTGCGCCTACCCCCAGTTTTTTGATAGTGCCAGGTTGAAACCCTGGCGAAGCGTTGGTCCGCCACTTAACCACCAAACTTCTCCAGAATTAGACGTACCTATTTACGCAGTCTACATTGCAGTTGCTGAAGTGCTGTCGTGCATTCAGACTCTATTTGATAGCATTTCTTTCTGTTTGCATCGTCTATGTCACACTGCAAAGATGTGAACCTAGCCGACCTTGGCAAATTGATGAGTTTAGCGATTCAGCAAATGCAGGTAATTCTACATAGGACTTCTGAAGTATTTTAGAGCTATAAAAGTGCAACCATGTAACAGTCGAACGATCAACAACTATCGTACATTCAAGCAGACGAAACGAAGCGCGAACTTTTTGAAAGGCAACGTATAGCATCTATTACGTCTAGTTTCGAATGCGGTCAGAAAAATTTTGGAGATGAAATCCATAATGATGTTCAATATTTTCAGAAAAGACCTGTACAGACTATCAACAACAACTTGGTTGCTGATATACCACCGTTTACTACAAACCAAAATTGTCTTCTGAACTCATTATAATGGCATTCCCGTTGCCCTTGGTAAAAATGAATTTTATCTGAATGAGTCTAACACCGGGAAGTATTATTTCTACAGAGTTCGGAAAGAAGATACGTTATTCGAATAACAGCCTAGCAATGGACACCCTGTGGGTCTTTCCATCTTTTAGTGTAAAAAATCTGGTCGCAAAATATGTTGGTCAGAATGCCAAGACTTTTAGTCTGAAGCCAAAATATTGTGTATTCTAACATGAATCCAACATCCTTCGCAAGTGCTCACAGCTTTCGCATTCTTACACATTCTTCAGTCAGCCCCTTGCAAAAAGAAATTATGTATTCGAGTTTCGCATTTGTTAGACTTTCTCAGTAATGCATATTTGTGCAACCATCGGGGTTTGAAATCCAGCCAGGTTTTGATAAGTCAGCTGTGTTGTCAACTGCACCACTGATCACATACTGCGCATGACTGGATTATCTTAAACAGACACAGCCACATTCGCTTGTGATTAATGCTTTGATGGATGCTGTTTTGCTCATCTCATTAAAGTGACAAAAAAACGTTTTGTTTTCAAGAAGACAACGTCCCAATTCACATCGTGCATCACAATAGTATGGTTATTTTATTCAGGCAACTTGTGGACCCTAATCGGTCATCCAGTTCGCTAAGGTACTATATGTATGAAAAAATGAGTCGGTTGACGATTGTTTTGGAACGAATACAGCGTGTGGCGGAGTACATTCTCAAGCGGTTCTCAACTAAAATCTCAAAAAGTGACCTGCTGACTGTAGCAAGCTCGAAGAACCCGGTTTCATCGATCGCTAAACACAGCTTAGCAACCGGTAACCTAGTTGACCCTATCAAATCGTTAAAGATCTTGTTACGTAATCGCTACCCGAAACCGCTAGCGATCATTGAGACAAGGCTAATAAAGTATCGGCCATTTTCGTGTGCATAAGTTTATTGTAACTAAATGCTTTAGATTTGCAGGTCTCAACTCATATTAATAATATCAGTAGTCCCACGGTTCGTTACTGCCTGTTTTGGAAAAATTTTGTTTGCGTGATGGTGTAATTTGTGAACAAACGTAAATAATTCGTTTGAACATTCACTAGAATTAGGGAAAAGAGGACAGATGGGCATGCACGTGATTTCCGGACACTCTGGTTAGCTAAACATTAATAATTTAGCCTGCAATGGTTGGGTCACAAACTTAGAACAAAAACAGAGCAAAAATGAACGTCAGGTTTGCGGAATTGTCCCGTACCATTATGGCGTACGCATTTGTTGAACACGTTGTGAGCATGTCGAATCGGAAAGAAGGTTGTCGGAAAAATTTATAACTTTGACACGATTAAAAGTGGTGAATTGAATAAGTAAAGTAAAACAGAATTTGTTTTTCAAATGAGGGGAAATTGAGTGAGTGATTCAAAATAATGGCAACTTCAGTGAATATAAACAGCAAACTGTAAAAACGACAAGTGACTGTAATGCTTGACTGAACACTGTATTACACGCTGTTTGATTGTATTTACAATTATACTATATTTAATACCGATTATATTACAATTTCGTTGGCTCACTTGTTATGTTATTGTTGCTGAATAGACACTAGCTCTGGGTTTAAACTAAATAAACTTGCGATAAGTTTTATGTATTTTAAACTGGCACAAATACATATTCTATACTGAATAGTTCAGTAAATGAAGTGGTTTGATTAGGTATTTCAAACGATGGATAAAAAATTTGTTCCATCATGTAAAATTGAATCATTTTATTTACTACTAAAATCATGTGCTATGATAATGCTACCAGTAAATGTATATCTAGATAGAAAGAAAAATCAGAGCGTACTCGGAGATTTTTCAGGCAATATGAAAAATCAGTGCTTGGACAAAATCACAGTTGTTTAAAGCAATGGAAGAATTGTAATCATTCAGTTGCGTTTTATTGGAGGCTGTATGAACAACCAGCAATACAGGTGATTTGAGTTAGACGATGTTAGGTATTATCGCTTATCGATAAATGGCTCATAAGATAAAAAGTGCTATTGTTTAAATGATGCTTGTAAAGTCACAAAACTGCAATTAAATTGCATTTTCATCCATCTAAAGACAATTATATGCCATTTTAGTGTATAAAATGTTTGTCATAAGAGATGTATGCATGCATGACTAAGAAATTAAGTGTACAAAGCAGTACAAATAGATTGTTGGAAGATTAAATGTATGTGAAAATTGACTGCTATAAAAAAGTCAAAAGTATGCATTTTCTCAGAACTCAGCTTACAGTTCAGACCACAATTCCCCTGATTTTAATGTGTATAGAAAAGTGTTGGGTTTGTCGCCGCCACATCTAGAAACGGGTCAAAGGAACAAGAATAATTGCGAGTTTATCATGGTCTTAGTTGTTACCGGTATGTATGTTCAACTCGAACGCACAATATCTGTGAGAAGGACAGTGTACACGTTTGCTTGATAATCAATAATGAAGTGAACATAACTACCATGGAGAATAATGTCAGCTTATGTATGATTTTCGTGTCCGAACGGTTAAAATGAAACTTGCAAAATAACTAACCACTTCCTAATATTTACGCATGATACAATTATTTTGAAAATGGATAAAAATCAAGCGAGCATGCAGTTTGTAAATTTGTCCATGTAGATTATACATCACCTACAAGTGATGGCCACAGTTGTTGCATTTTCATAGACTTTCCAGTCAGCCCCATCCGAAAAGAAGCAATAGACACGAGTTTCGCTCTCATTAGAAATCGTCAGTAGTGCATATCATCGCCACGGCCGGGACTAGAACTCCGGCCACGCTGTTCTTGAAGCAACCGTGTTGATCACTTCGCCACTGACCTCACATTAGGCACGACC